>JTDE01001475.1:4995-26084 GCA_014338405.1 Paragonimus skrjabini miyazakii | reverse complement strand
TATCTAAAAAAGTGGAGCCTAAGTCTGATGCCTCATACTACGATACGTGAGAGTAAAAGTCTCCATCCATATATTGTAAGGCTTCAGATCGTGAGTGAAATCCAACCGAAATGACTGCAAACTATCTCAATCTTGCCTTGAAGTCTCGAACGGTGGCAAGAATGAGTTGATTTGACCGCTTATCATCAATCCGACATATCTAAAACTCTATCCGACAAGACTCAATCTCTTCAGCTGGACCTCTGCAAATTCGAACCTACATCTTTAATTAGACCCCGGCGTAAGCATTTGCATTCAACTGATCTCATACATTGCTTTCTGCCACTACTTCCATGCAAATCCAGCCCTCTTATTCTTGAAAAGCGATGAACAAGAACCTGCAGCTGCATTTAACCAAAAATATGGTCGTCACCGTCCGTAAGATCCTCCGAGAATTATTATGATTAAGATCATTGAGATCGGTCTTTTACAGTTGTGAAAGATGTGTGCAAAAGGCTAAAAATTAACCTTTTGAAATACACAGATTATATCACCAACCTGACTTGTGGCGTTCTTTGCAGTCAATACGTAGCTACACCACCTCATTTCCAGTGATCGGGCAGTACTGGATGTAGAACACGTGGTGTATTTAGCTTGGATGAAAGTGCTCAAAACACTAGGAGTTTTTCACAAAGCTATAACGTGACGGGTGCAACGTATCTTTTGTTTGGTTGTGTATGCTATGATCATGGGTTTTTGACTCCTCTGGAATCATGTTCGACTATAGCGTTCTTCTACGTGAAATTGCGGCGGTACCTTTTTCTATGGAGCATGTCGCCTTCATGTTGTATACATAACAAAATTGGCAACCACCTGGGGGAGGGGGTTACTGAGTTGACACGTCAGCTTCCGTTGATTTTGGAAGGTGATTTGAGCATCGCTCATAAGTGATCGCAGCTTTTACATTCCCATAGACTGTTCAATCAACCTCTTTCGATAAGATACTGTACTCAAGTCTCACTCCTGTTAGAGCTCGTCAGTGATGCACAGGCGAAAGTGGCTGAAGGCCTGTATACGAAAATTCGATCGTGCATAATGTGAGGTAGCGATCAATACGGTTATATCATCAGCGTGATAGGAGTTTAAATCTCGGTTACGGAAAAGATATGCACTGCTAATCACCAATAACAAGAGTGAGACGCGAATCTAGTGCTCCTTTTCGGAAGGGGCTCAATAAGAAGTTTGTGTGAGTGCAAATGCTGCGATTAATAATGAGTAATGTTCAATCCATATCAACCAGAATTCACTTTTACTTATCAGTGCTTAACGAATACGATCCTGTATACTTAGTTAGCTGATGGCTGAACCGTTGCAAAAACCATGCTAAAACATTGGTGTGATCGAGTACACATATGGGTACGACCGCTGTGATAACACACGAGAAATATATGAACACGCATCCTTATATGTCCGTCTCCGCAATCAGCTTTAGCGTTCTTTGAAACCAAGCACAGCTAATGGCATCGAGGAGTACACATAGGTCACGGAACACTGGTGACAGTACACATCTGAAACGGAAAACAGCACACACGCCCCACATCGTTGTTTAGTTATTTAAGTTGCGGTTATGACTTACAGAATAATTTAAACACATGCTTGTCTGAATTCTTATGATATGTAGGATTGCTGTGGAACCTCTTTCTGGGAGTACGTTGTCATCAACCGTCTCCACAGTGTACATCTGCCATTCAAGGATGTACTACGTGTTATATATATATATTTATATATACATATATAACACATACCAAATTGGGAACGTGGTAGTTGTCCAAATCTGATTTGGAAGTGTAATCCAACGGTATGGTGTTTTGCAGTTAATATCGTGCAGGTGCACACACGGTTATAGCTTTTCACCATTTCTCTTTTTTTTAATGTTTCAGAAATTTCTTCGACACTGTTTCATCAATCCCCTTGTTCCTGGTAACGAAATCAAAGGATATGGAACCGGTCTAACAGAAGACGACTACTGCATGTAGTATATAGCTTACAGATCTCAATCACAACGTTATCATCGTTCCGTGGGTCAAACAAACAAGGTTTTTAAGCAGAAAACCTGGACTACTAGTGAAATCGAAGTAGTTAATACTTGATACTGTTGAGGTAAACTGCTAAAGTGCGAATCATATATGAAAATTATAACGTGTCAAATGGGTCATCAAAAAAAATCACAGGAGTGATACGGATCACTGTCTAATGGGGGAGGGTGGGAATGTTAGTGAATGTGTTGGAGTGTTATACGGGCCTGTCATGAGACATGCGTTCATCAGTGTCGAGTGGTTCACGCTTACGCGGATTTCAAGTGGATGTGGAATGATTGGCCAGGGGAGGTGGAGGGTTTGTACGAATTGTTTTTGGGAACATAGGCAGGGGTTGTGGAGTCTGATAGCAATAGCCTCTGCCGTTGATAACAATCGCACTCTGACAGCTCTGGAACAGGATTGACGAACCTTGTAGATTACTCGGAACGCTTCATCCGGATTTATTTGATGGCCAGTGTCAAGTAAATGGGAGCCAATCGCACTGGAAACAGGCTTTCTCGATCCATTGCGGTAGGTGTTCACAGATCCTTTCCGATAGCCACCTTGTGGTCCTCTCAAAGTAACCTGCTTGACAACAACAGGTGAGAGAGTAGATAAAGAAAGACAAAGAGAACTTGGGCAAACTATCCTTAAGGCGTGGCACCAGTACCGGGCAGGTGTCGAACGACACGATGAGCCTCGCTGCAGGGTAGGCACTCTCGACTGCGTTTGAAAGTCTACGATTAACTATTACACTGTTAACCTCACCTCTATAAGAGACAGATGAAAACAGGCTTTTTCTCTGCTGTCTGGACGAGTTCACGTTTCATGCCGGAATGCAGATTTTTGTCTATGAATCTCTCAGGGTATCCATTTCCAATGAGAGCTTCTCGAATATGTCTTAATTCCTCCTGGAGAGTGTCCGGTGTACTGCTAAAGGACTGTCAAATGAAGCGAATGATCGACTTCCCAGATATTTTGCTAGACAGTCTATCCAAAATATCCGGCATAACCGCAGATATACATGGACGCACCTGCAGTGTACAGGCAACTCATATCCTGGTAGGAGGACCGTTAACTACCGAAGTAGTTCACTGAATCCGATGCTACAGTAAAACTTAGTCACGGCGATGAATATTAACTTGATAGTTCACCGAATTTGGTCAGCATCTGAGATAACGTTGACCTTAGGGTGAGTATGAGGCAGTTAAGGGTCGCGTACATCAGACAATAGTGAGGGCTATATTACTTTACGGCAGCGAAACATGGCCCCTCAGAGTACAGGACGTGAACAATCTTCAGGTGTTTGACCACTTATATCTGCGTTTAATCGCTCGTATCGGATGGCACCAACGAGTGAGCAATGAGGAGGTTAGGAAGCGGGTGTTTGGCATTGATTGTCAATCGAGTTCTTTTGTTTGGTCCTTACACTTGCAGACTTAGGTGACTAGGTCATGTACTAAGGATGCCAGCTAGTCGTCTGCCACACCGAGCACTGTTTGACGACGTCGCGGTCGGTTGGCGCAAGGTGGACAGGTGATGACCTGGCGTAGACAAATGAAATCGTTCACGAAGGGTTTGCCTACTGTAGATCGGGTTCGTCTTCGCGACTCACAGAGTCGGTGGCTTCAGACGTTAGGTGAGATGGCGGCTATTCGAGCTCAGTGGCCTGAATGCTGTCGCTGTCTGGCTGGGTTGTCTGTGAGGTGAGTGCACTTAATGACGCGGGGCAGTGAAAGCCGTAAGGAAACTGTCTTGCTGATGACACCTTACTTTCACTTACAGCTCGGTTGTTTGTTTGCAAGGTGTAGGCGCCTTGATGTATGTTTGAATGTAGACGTAGCTATTTTTAGTGGTTAGGTCCCCTCCTCTTTCCATTTTTCCCCTCTCTTCCTACACAGGGTTTGCTTCTTCTTCGTGGTTGTGTGACAGTTAGGCATAAGTGTGAACCACTGATGTATTGCTGTCTGTGATGATGATGCAGTTGTTTGTGTGCTCAAGATGTGGAATAAGAAAATCGTGTGAAAAACGATCAGCTTGGCAAGTTGTTGGAACTTCCGGTCCATAATGAACATATGGCTATGTGGATATGTATAATGTGAACAGGATTGACTGTAACAATTGTTTACATACTTGGTAGTTCGTTATTACACTCCCGAGAGAGAATAGAATAAACTTTGTTATTCGGCCATCATCAGCGCAAACATACCTAAATAGCCCATGAATTCATCTAGAAACACCAAACCAGGTGTCAAATAACGTATGGGACCATTTTTTGAGACATAAAACGGTCGACAGAAAAGAGGCTTTCACGATAGGCACACCGACACGAAAAACCAAGGACAGCGATCGATTAAAAAAAAGTTAAACCAGAAGTGATACACCACAGTTTTCGACGCACCAAAGTAAATATGTAACAACTGGGAAACAATCTAGACTTGTCGACGCCTTCCGTACGAAGGATGCCAATAAAAAATTTTCATCCATACCAATTGCACTAGACAAGGTATTGCCAAAGAGAGCACAAAAGACTGTGCAGACACTTTACACCTAATAGTCAGAACAAAATAGTATAACGGGTTGAAAAAGTTGTGACAAAATTGTTATCTCGACGATTACATATCTAGTACACACTACTGAGCCACGGAACATATTTACTAAGTTAAGTAAACACATGGTCAGTTTGACAGGGTGCGTCACCACTTGAGGAAGGAAAGTATCGAGTCCTACTCCTTTTACAAAAACTATAGTAGATAAGTCTTTTGTACCAAGTTGCTCCGCACAACGTAAGTTCATCACGTCTTGAAATGTATTACTGATAAATTTCCACCGGTCTCACGTTAGAAAATCTGATTCAAACAAGACGGTGTACTCTGTCAATTTGTCAGAACCGTGAGATGGCACTTCTCCCAGATGCTGAATGAGAAAAACGGACCCATAGAGTAGTTTCCCCAGGCCTTAGATATGACTCCGCCTGAACGTCCTTTAGATATATCTGGAACTTGTGATAAGGATTCGGAAGCGCTAGCAGATTGGAAGCACGCAAATGAATATTAATACCAGTCATCCGCCCGAAAGGCCTTACAACAAATGTATGGACAATGATACTCAAATGTTACTTCTACCCCCTCGGATAAACTTTGTTACAATCAAAATCGTATCGACAAAGAAAGAGAAGCCAGACCGATTCACTTGATCCGACGAAGGCGTCGCAGTAAAGGCAAACCATAACCACGAAAACGCAACTTCTGATTGCGTCCCAGGCTTTCATTCAAGCAAACTCGCTCAAGCCGATGTGACCAGTTGGAAACGCAACCAACCAAGCCATTCTGAGCAGGCATTCTAATGTGTTCACCGGGTGCCGAAATTAAACCGCAGGACGGACAGCGATCCAAGCGCAACTTGATCACAGAGCTCTCCAACAAAGCACCTCGGTCCAGTGTCAGTTATAAACAGGTTTAGCATGAGGTTAGCAAAAAAAGCAAACACTGGTTCCGTTCACTTCACTCTGTAACCGTTTAACAAGCTTAGTTCAGCTCAATATGGCAACACAAACAGGGCAGCCGGATGTCCCATTTTACACGTGAGTCACCCGATATCATCATCATAGAAAACACTAACAAGAATAGGGCCGAACGTACTAGACATAACCAAACGCAATCACATCCTATAACCCGATATCGGTTACAAACCGAAGATCTCTCTATCGTACCCAATTGATCGTGTATCACACGATTTTCTCCAGCCCCCAAGGCGGGTTATGCTTACAGTAGAGTTAGCAAGATTGTATGTGTTAACCCTAACACAGTGCGTGGCCAGACAAATGGTGTGCCTGACCCATTGTCGTACAAGACCTAGTGGCTAGCGATCCTTCTAACGGAATTCGTGTAACGCGCGCACTACACATCCGGAATAAACTGTACACGTATGTTTAAATACAAGTGAAGCTCAAATTAGTCCAAAAATAAGCATGCTCTATGTACTTCATAAAAGAGGCTACTTGAAAAACCGCAATTATGCTAACTTCAAATCAACATTCCATTGTTCTCGTTTGCATCAGTTGGAAAATCGGAAAAATAATCGTCACGTGTCCAATCCATGGCAAGAAGATTGCCTGTTCGAATATGGCTCAACCAGTCTTTCCATCTGGCGAGCATAGTAAAAGATGAAAATAGCCTGAACATAATATGTTCTATAGATTATTTGATCATTTTCACTCTGGGTCCTGGTATAAACTGGCCACTTGAGATTAACACAGTTCAACAAACACTTGTTTGCAAGTTATTTGTCAGATAGAACGTTGGGAATTATATCTAACATGGCTTGCAAACATTTCAACTGAATGCAGACATTATGAGTAAGATAGAATGATATGCCTATCAATCAATAGCGGGGTTATTGATTGGGCAATCACTCTTTATCCTATCGCGACGACGCACCAACCCGATCATTAATTACAAGTAAACCTGGCTGAACGTTCAAACACGGTAACTTGGTCGCACCTAATGTGAAGTCATTGGCACGGTGACCGACAAAATTGCCAAATGACAGCGTAGCTGGAGTTTAACTACCGGCCGTGTCAACCGTACGAACTACTGACGAGCTTCAGAGAAACACAGTTCAGTCCACTTATACTTCCAAAACAGGATGGTCAAAAAGTCCATCTGCAAGCAAAATACGCTATCAAATGAGTGAAACTAGCTAGTTGTGTCCAAAATATTTGCCATTAAGTGCAACGAAATATGCCATTTCAATCTTTTCATGATAAGTCTTACACAGCAAATCATTAAAAAACACTCTAAGTGTCATCTTTTATCGAGAAGCAAGACGGCTTGCCTATACATGTTACCGAACAGGATATAATATGAGTTATTATCTGATATTTGCAACTATGAAATGGTGACTGCCTACGGACATAAACACTGCACTGATGTGCCGTCGGTAGAGAATCTAACTAATTTTTTTCATTCACGCAAGTAGTGATAAGAAAAGCATCAGACAAACGTCTTGTTTACATCACACACAATCGAAGTTGATGCCTCAGAACAATAGAAACATATATCACTTATGCCAAGTTATTGACTAATCGGTTACGGAATTAGGACTAGGTTTGCATGTACACTTACCCTCAAGTAAATGGGTATAGTTAGAAAACAATGTCAATTATGCAGGTTCACACAAAACAATATTCATCACTGTACAGGTAGTAATTTATTCAAAGAAGGAACAGTGGCACATGATGGAACAAGAATCTTTTGGAGTATCGGTGGATGAAGAGCAACGAGGTCGGATAGGACGGATTTTAGTGTTTGTACCGACGCACTTTCAAGCCAAGCAAGTTCCCTATCTGAACCGGATCGGATGGCCAGCGTGAATTCCAAATCCACAAACGCGATCAGAGATGGGATCAGTTCAGGCAACAAAGTCGTCCACTGAACCAAAGGCCAAGCTAGCTGGATGAACGTATGTACACACTGCAACATGAGTGTGTACACATTTTCGTCCTGGGCGTCTTCGGGTAGCGATTTCGCAAGCTGAAAACGAGATGATTGTAAGCATAAGATATAATACGATCTGCTTAGCGAAATCACGCGATGTGTTGATGAAAGTTTGAGTACCTAGAAAAACGATTCGAAAGCCATTGTCTGGATATGACAAAAAATGTGGATGACTACATGAAAATAAGTGATGCACAGCCCAGAATTACGATGACCCCATCTGTTAAGAATATCTTTCTTCTTATTGAACTGGTTGCAATAACCTATGGCATCAAACCAACAGGTGTTAGTAGAAAGTATTGGGTCGAGTTTTGTTTGAATAGTCGGTAGAAAAAGAGGCATGCACAGAACTATGAAAAATACACGGTCACCCCAAGTTGCTAGTGCTTCCAGACTGAAGCCCTGAGGCAACGTCAGTTGATCACGTGGAGGTTAAATGTTTTGAAAACAAGATGTCATCGCAGGGACAACACTGCAGCTGTGAGACCTCTTTGTCAATGGTCTGAGAATGAACGTACTGTCATGTGACCCGGCCGCATAGGACTAGCATTTTCCTTTACAGTTGCACTTTCACGTCACGCCAGGAGAGAAATAAGATTTCGTTGTTTTAACAGAGAGATGGACGTAGAAAGAATTACAAAACACCCTAGAGAGGACCAAAATTCATCGCGCAGGCGAAGCAAAAGGGAAGACGAACAACTTTAACGAAACGAGACAAACGACGAACAGTCGGAATAGCTTTCAATGCACCAGAAAGTGCCTCAGTACTGAACTCGACAGATAAAATTACCAACTACAACAGCCGTGAAACAAACAAAAGCGGCCAAACAAAATCCTACGGTTGATGTACAAGAGAACGAATGAGACCACATTACAGAATCAGTGGCGGATACAGTACTGTTTAGTATGAACTGGATCTAATGTTTTTTTGGAGCTCATTAATGATACTTCGTTTGCTCCGGCGATCAGAAAATATTCAACTTGGACGAGCCTGATAAGTAGAGGTACTATCGGTGCACTACTGAAGGACTCTTCCAAACGGTCGAAAAAACATGAAAGTATTCAATATGACTGAACAGGTAATCGTAAACGTAAACCGAAACACTAACTGTTACCTTCAGACACCCCAACATTTTCCGTTGCTTTTCAATTCTATAATTCAGCAAGAAACTAATTTTTTAGGAAGATCAGGTTCCATTTCACCAGTAGTACATTACAAGGACATGGGTACTACTTTGAAGAGTAATGGTTATCGATTGGTCAATCCACAATCCTGACGTTAATCCCATTGAAAATCTGTTTTATGGGCTGACCAAATGTCAATACCTATGACTGGAAGAGGCCAAATCAGTGACTTCTATGAAGCCGGTTGGGAGAAGTTTCAGCCCCAAAGTTCTGAAATCTCTAGCCGACAGTGTACTTAATTCATACATCGAAGCACTGAAGCGAAATAGCAGGAGCAGATCGCTCGATCCTTTGTAGAGTTATGATACTTGGGGTGGTCATATAACTTTGTCGAGGATGAACATGAACAGAGGAACCCTTGTAACAGTGAGACAGTCTATCGCCAAATATTTCAGTCAATTCAGTTAAACGACAGGGAATTAGTTGAAAATAAGGTAGATGGATAATACGATACTTTTACTAACTACATATAACCAGACTCGAAAGACTGATACAAAGGAATTTCAGAGGCGAGTGACAGGTCGTGCACAAGTAGAACATATTCGGCGAAACAAGAATAGCCAACTAGCAAATTAAAGTACCATCACTTACAAAAAGCGAATAATGAGAAAAGTTGTTTGAATCGTAAATTTAGTGGCACACAGCTGGACTAGACTGAAGGTATGAAACACCCTCTTCAAGTCATGAAGTTAGATAAAGAAAACAAAAGAATATATCGCGAGATTTAGGCCCACACAAATTTTGATACAGCTTCATGAGTGCATATACCATACCTTTTATATGTATACAAGTATGAACAAAAAAACGCAAAGTCAAAATTTACATTCCCTGTTGTTACCATGGAGATGGCAGTCCTACAAGCAATTCTTTCTGACTATAGGACACTATGTTGAACATCCGATAGCAACAGTTTCAGTAAAGCATACTGTCCTATTAATTACACGACACAAATCTGATCCCATAACCGCGAAATGTATTCGACGCTGTCCAGCCGAATAATGCAGTTTATTGAGGGTTAAATCAATGTTGTGTGTTTATATATAAACAGTCTGTCGAGTACACTCGTACCAATGCGAGATAATTTACCAGAACAACTCGCAGGATATCAACCTTCAGTCCCAACTGACTCATAACGGAGGTCTATCAATTGATAACTGCAAGTTTCTCAGTAAGATCCTTGGATAAGTTAGACTTTTCCACAACGCCCATTCCATGCTCCAAGGGATGAAGATGGCTAATTGTCCAGTGGGCAACTAGAAGACTGCCGCAAAGCATGCAATCCCTATAAGATGTACATGTAATGTTTTAGGATTCGTGAAATGCAATAACTCTATGAAAAAGTGTCCTCTCCAACCGTAGCTGCTTGTATCATATACAAACGAGGGAAATATAAGCCCAGCCAACTATTAACAAAAGTAGGGTGCGATCGACAACACGATCAACCTGAGGTACAGTATGATATCGGGGTCTGATGCGATGACACGGGCAAACAAACAGGTTGAACATGTTTTTGTTTGAACAGAAACTAGAGTGCTGATACACTACACACAAAGTTCAAATCCAGGCAGCTTAGGAAGAACGACTCAATTTTATCACAAACATGAACATCTTTGCTTCAGCGGTATATGTTACCAATTGGTTACTTGCATGGTAGTGTTTCCGACATACCGATGAATGAGTGACTCAAAAATTGTCTAGGAATCTCGGTTTAAATCCTTTAGCAGCGCGTCTAAAAACACTTTCTCAAAGGTTTTGCCTTCATACGAAAACAAAAGTGGACACTATGATGGCTAGATAGGCTTCTGGAAAGTAACAGCAGTGCTAATACAATCAAGTGTTGCTGACATGTTAAACCATGTGATCTTTTGAAAATCCGGAAGCGCTTTGCGATAATGCACGATTCCCTTAATTGTGTCTACTTAATCACCGTTCCCCCTAAAAATGCGAAGGCTCCAATGGGCTTTCTCGAAAGCAGCTACAAATCGCGATTTAAAAGTTTCTGGTCTGGATGTTGGTTAGTCTGTAAGCAAAACAAAAGCGACAGACTTTCATGATTAAAAAAAACGGGAGTGTCAAGGCGTTCAACAGCGAAAGAACATTTTCATCGGCTCAAGTAACACTCGAATAGAAGGCTGTACCGTTGTTTTTACGGTTTAGTGTTAATCAGCAAGGTTTTACCACGTCCAAAGTCGAAATTCCTCGACATCTTCACTGATGGTGTACACGTCCACAGTATGAATGCATTCGGTGTTGTGTACACGCACGAACAGACAAACAGCAATATTGCGGACTGAAATATATCTATTGCATTCCATATAGTGCATTACTACTCAACTGGCCCGATCAGATATGTCACAAGGTCAATCAGATCTGCTGCAGTTAGATACAACACTTATTACCCTGAGCATTTCGATGATACGACATTTAACAACCTACGCCAATCCACTGTAATTTCTGATTATCTCCACACTTCTAATTCACACCGGTTCAACGTGTAATCGATGTCTCTTTCGCTGTAATCATCGCAAAGCGTGACCACACGTTTATTACAAACCTTGTTCAGGCTGACCGTCACGAAGATAGTAGATAACACGTGAAATTAATCATCAGACGTAAGCACAGACAAATCCTCATCAACGTCAACGACTCTATCCTTGTCTTCTTTACTGACGATTAAAAAAACTGGACCCGCACCATAGTTTAAAGTGCACTGAAACACAACTGTGTGCAGAGTAACCGCACCGAATGAAATGCAAAGGAAGTTGTGAGCACTGTATTTTACGTCTGCAATCGAGAAAGTGAAAATACCACGATTTGAAGTGTTCTTGATAGCAATGCTCTTAAGAAAGGCCACTCGGGAATATTGAAACATAAGGCATTATAGGTTGCTCACAATGTCATGTTATTCCAAAAATGTGGCTAATAATTCTGGGCAGACTCCCAAACATTTTGCCTCACCATTACTCAAAAAGAATAGGTCTATCAAACTGAGACCCCGTATTTCACCACTATCCCTGCAACAAACCTTGAGAGTGTGCGACGGTTGTAACCTGAATATTCCACATTGGATTGCTCGCGTGACCGATCACACCACACCTATTGATGGTCGAACCGGTCAGACAAACACGATTTATTTCCTTAATCTACTTAAACAGCACAAGTAGTATGATGAAGAATAACAAAATTACAATTACAGGATACGCATTCTTCCGGAAAACAGCCCCATAAATAGTCACGTAATCAGTGTTCCCGATCCACTCCAATAATTCACAGACCAGACGGGACTTTTGACAGTTACCCCACAAAAAAGTTTGCACTTTTCAGTAGTTTGCCTTTATTACATTCAGTTACAGTGGTGACCACCTAAGGCAGCTTAGACAGCACAAGGTGGCATGCAGTCATGGATGGGCCAGACATTGGCAGGCTGTCCAGACCCAGACAGAAACATTCGAGGAAACCTAGATAGAACCCGCCACTATGTGAGTGATAGACGAGTGTCCTCACTGCCGGGCTACTGTGTAATCCCGCTCCGAAGCAACTACCAACTTGGATTCATTAAAGGTTGATGAAACAGAGATTCCAAAAATGGTGTTTCCCAGCTGAGTATAAGTACACTTACAAGCAGACCATCTGTCCCCCCTATTGTTTGTAATGACCTTAGATAAACTTCTCTCATCCTCTTTTGACTTTGACTTTGCCCTAAGCATACTGGGTGGCCAACTGAATTATGTGGTATACAAGGATGATATACTAACAGCTCCATCCAGAGAAACACTAGCAGTCACACTGGAACAACTGCAGGATAGTTTGTTTGAAATCGGTTTGACCATGAACCACTCGAAAACCCAATGGACCCACGTAAAAGCAGATAGAAAAAGACGTACCACTGTTCTTGACGATCGACCCTTGAAAGTAAATGGAACCACCATAGTATCCGCTTCCTCCACAACAACATTCAAGGTTTTAGGTGTATCGTTCAACTGAAGGTGAATCTTACTATCAACCGTAGCTGATTTATCATAAAAGCTACACGAAGTGACGGCAGTGTCTCTAAAACCCCAGCAAAAAGTCAAAACCTTGCGGACGCATCTACAACCGAGATTGACCCATCGACTATATTTCAGTGCCGTCTATAAAAAGACGCTTAAATCCCTAGATCGAGCAGTAAGGATGAATGTTAAGAAATGACTGCGGCTGCCCAAAAACACGTCTAACGCTTTCTTTTAGTTGGATGTCAATTCTGGCGGCCATGGGACACCACATCTACAATATCGTACGCCTCTGAAGACCTTACGTCTTAAAACATGTAATCAAGAAATGCGGTTCTACAATGAGCTCTACGCGATTACTTATCTCAACCGTTTTATCGCATTACCCTCACACCGATATCAGCAGTCGGAACGACCATAACATTAAAAGAAAAAGCAAATTTAGCATAGTATGAGGCTTTGTACAATACACACAGTGATGCATGTTTGCTGCATTCTTCGATTACGACTACGCCACACAACTGGTTGCGGAACCCAACCAAGATTAGTCCTCGCTTCTACATCAGAGCAGTATAACTTAGAGCTGGCGTGTTGTATACGAAAATCCGTCGCTCACGTGGCCGTCCAAAATCACCAGAGGAATTAACATGCCGATGCGAGGACAACCATGAAAATTTGCCCCACACTCTTCAGCCACGTCCTCTTAACTATTTTGACAGATGCAGACGACACAACATTGCAGTAACATTAATAATTCGTAAACTGAGAAACAAGAAACTTCCAACGATCCCAGAACCCCATATCCTCACGGCCAACTCATTTCCTAAACCTGACATCCTTATATTCAAAGGCGGAACAACCTTTGTTGCTGATGTGACCAGTACAAAACGGAAGCCACTGTCAAATTGAAGAAGGATACATAAGGAGCTCAAGAAATCGTTCAATGCACTACTGCCTTTTTCTCTTCCTGGAGCCGCCCCTTCTCCAAAATATTTCAGTGTCCATTGCAATTAATGACAGAGGTTTCATACATTCATCATCACACAAATCCCCCCAGCGAATGGGTCTCTCAAAATGTTATATCTCAGACATTAGCGTAGCATCAATTCAGGGTTGCCTCAAAATATCCGATTCATATACGAGGTACCTAGGATACTTATGACACAACTATATACGGATTTCGATAAACGTTTATTTCTGATACGCTGACCGAAATGTGTTAATCACAATATCGAAACATGTCTCACTGACGCGGAGGTATTATACCATGTCTTGACGAACCGTGTACATCAATCGAATATGTATTCACTAAAAAAGAACTGATTCAGTGTACTGCTGCAGTGGGCTTCTTGATATGGAGCGCCTAGGCAAATTTCGATGAATACGGGCCACCCTCCAGTTACCATTTATCGATCGACTCTACAGACGACTATCACGAGTTCGCCCAACTCAACATAATTCCATCGAATTCAGCGAGTCGAATGACAAAAATGAAAATGTTTATTGATCGAGTAAAACGCTAACTGACGAGTTGACTTCACTGCAGAAAATTGGATGAAAACGTATGCTCGTTGAAATTCTACGATGGGCGATTACATGAAACCATCCGTGGTTCCAAAATAAGATGTGATGGTGGTTCAATCTAGCCTGACAATCACGGTGAGCGGACGTACATTTCAGCACTCTGATATTACACGTATTTTCTCCATGCTACTTTCTCCTAGGTTGTCCAGCCTAGACTGACCCGACTGCATTTCTAAAGCACTTTCCAGTGGTACCCGTATTTTACGGATACATTGTGCCTTTCTGGAATCATAATTTTCGGTGCCTATCTGCTGCTCTGCCGCAAACCCACGTGTGCGAAATTGTGTATCGTGAAGTACAACACAACTTTAAGTACCAGGTAAAAGTGCATTTAAAAGCCCTACCAACAATGTAATGATTTTAATAACCACATATAGGGAGCATTAAGCTATTTCAGTGATAACTCCAGCACATAGAAGACCGTGACTGAATACCAATCCAAAACCACATGAATTTCGCTCTATACAGGCGCGTGCCATCGATCCGCCAACCGATCAGCGTCTCATTGGTCAATTATTACACGATTATTCGAATGAAGCTATCAACCCCACGTCGAAGGCAACTTTGAAAACGCGCCAACAAGACGTACACGATGTTATCTATTTACGTATTGCGATATTCGTCGAACTTGTCATCTAAGATGCAAACGTTTCCTCACCAAATGAGATAACATCATCAGTGCGTAATTGTTCCAGCGTACAGGTTTGGTCGTGGGATTTGGTGAAGTGTGACGTAGGCTTGCATTTATATACCAAAGTGAGTTGACCTCCTGACCTGAATTCTGATTGGTCGCTTTTTGTTGTTTTAACCTTTGATCTGAATTACCATTGGCTATTTTTGCGGCGTTTGAACTTAGACCTGAGGCACAACTGGTTATTTCCTACACCTTTGAACCTCTGATCTGGAGTCTGACTGGCCGCTTCCTGTTGAGTTTGCACCCTGAATCTGATTGGCTGATCCTTGTTCTTTGATTGGGTGAGTTACTTCTTCATTCTTGGAATTCGATCCGATTGATCATCCATTGTCTCGTCTTGATTACTGGTCCGATGCGTTCAAGTTGTTCTGGTCTGGTTTGCCGGTATCTGAGCTTGATGGCGTTCACATCTCCTCAAGTCCTTGGTTCGCATTGGTTCATAGATATTGTCCAGCTGGATGTGTTTGTTTATTGACTCAGTTGATGAGCACCAGGCCTAGAGGAATTCTCCTGTGTCTGGTGTTTGCTTGAGTAAGAGTTTCTGCGGTACTAAGGTTGAACCTTAATGGCCTGTCTATCAGTCGCCACCAACTTTTGGGTGGTATTAGGTTCCAAAGTTACCGTCTATTCAAAGCACCTCTGAAGTTTTGGGCGATCATTCAACAGCCACCTTAACTCCACAAACAAAAACGAGATGCAATCGTTGACCTGACCGAAGACGGCGGCAGTATCAGCGTCAAAATGATACAGCTCGACCAATTTCCCAAAAGAGAGTGTACGGAGACCCAAGCGATCAGAGGTAGACTCACGAGATGAGTAGCCTGTTGTAACCTCCGTCCCAACAAAATAGAATGCGATGTATTGAGACCATCTATTGTCGGCACAACGGAAACATGGTGTATGGCGGACGTCAAAGAAGAGGAATTAAATGTACCAGGTACGACTATAAGCCACGTCCGCCAGTCTGCAAATGACGGTTGTGCAGCTCCTTATATTGACAGCTGGCTCAAGATATTTGCAGTACATGAACAAATTCTTCTAAACTCACCTGAAACCGTATGATGCACTGTGTATTTTAACTGATCATACAGTTGTCAGATCGACCTGACATACCAACGCTCATCTGTTTCGCTGGACAAAGAAAGCTGACGTAATGCAGCCGTACACAGAATTACTTCTGCAAGATTCCCACGGATTCTTCTAATAGGTGAATCTAATCACCCTGAGATTGACTTCGACATCAAAGACGTTCACGCTAAACCTGTGTGATCTGCTTTCAAGTTCCACGATGCATTTATGAAGTCCCAAGTACCCGAAAATGTCAGTCCACAAGATGTAGGTTCCCCCAGAAACCCCCAAGGCTAGATTATATTCATACCAGCAAAAAATATACGGTTAATGAATTGTGAATTAAGGCCTTTCTTGGTCGTAGTCACCACGGAGTCATCATATTTGAATTAGGCAGTGAGGAAGATATATTCCCTTGATTCAAAATGCCGTAAAGCAGACTGGATATCCCTGACCAAGAACACAGCGATGTGTGTTCGTGATGTTTAAGCGTATTTGTCACTCGATTATCACTAGTAGTTTATTGTGGACAATGTTACTGAAGACACTGACAGATATGTACCGATCAGGCAGCCTAAACGACCCGGGCTCAAAAACCCACTCAGCGTACTTACTCACGATGAAGAGAACAGCTTGGAACACGTACCAGTTGGAGAAAACTGAAAAAGCATTCGGTGAGCAGTGTATGATCCGGACACGTGGTAAGTGGGTGGAACCGCAAGTGATGCACCGCAAGCCACTTGCGGTGATGGTTAAAGCGCAGGCGTCATTTTGCTTCGGTTATTGTGACAGGCTAATCCGTTTCGGATGCCGTCAGTCATGATCCGTAGCCGGGCAACAACAGTTGTGTGTGTCAGTGGACGTCAGTACCAGCTAGACTTGACCGAATAGTTTGGTGTCAATCCGAAACTGTTCTACGACAAGGTTGCGTTCATCACCGAAGGTCGTCAGGCAATCTCCCACTTGCACCACACAGGTGGGATGATCGTCACAAACAGAAAAGCTACCAATGTTTTGGGTCGTCAATAATTGGGTGCGTTCGTAACCAGCTCCACAGAATCAGTACATATATCTAGCAACAGTGCTACAAATGTCATGCGAACTATGCTCACATCACCCATTCTGTTTCAAAAACTAACAATGTCTTGGGAAAATAAGTCACCAAGTTTTCATTTCATCTAGCCCCTAGTATTAAAGAATTGTGTTAAAGAGTTAGCAAAGCCATTCTGTGAACAATTTAACTGTTCCATCTGGAAAGGCAGGCTTCCAAAAGGTTGGAAGGTGTGCATAGTGTCATCTACCTTTAAAGGCGGCGACTGCAGTAAGCCAGCAAAGTACAGTTTGATTGAATTATTATTGGTTGCCTGAAAGGTCATGCACAGCTTGATTGACGACCGGTTATATAAACAGTTCAGTAGAACTGCACTGCTGTCTGACAATCAACAAGGATTTTGAGGTAAATTCTCGTGTTTCCAATTTACTTGCTGCACGGGAAAACTGAACAAAGATGGCTGATGAAGGCAGTTTTTCTAAAAAGTTTAAGGACTTTGGCCGAGTAACAATTTAACGCTCTAGGTGAAGCCTTGCAATTATTGCGTAGAAAATTAACTGCTCCTATGATTCATCGATTACTTCCAAGATCGCGGCTTTAAGTTAAGGCTGAACCGGGCTTTTTAGATTAGTATTGAACTACTGGCAGTGTGCCACAAGGTCTAATACCAGAAGCATTGAACTCTATTCTCTTTGTGATCGAAATCTCACTGCTGAGCACTTCCCCGTTGGTACTATACGTCGGCAACATTAACACTTGGCGCACAGTAGACAATGTGACTGAAACCGAGAAGCTACATAGCGACTCAAACTTAATACACCATTAGACCATAGACAATCGGCTATTGTTTAATACGAGTAAATGTGCAGTGATACACCCTCATCATTCAGGCTGCACAGATTAGGTTCTGGGGGAAGGGTGAAAAAATGCGAGCACGACTTGGGTGCAATCGCCTCAAGTGATCCTATCCTGTCTCTTAATAGTGTATCAGTGACCAAGTAGGCCAACTTGATGATTCGACTACTCACCGGACACTTTGGATGGTTTCACACAGACCGGTTCGCTAGTTGAGAAGAATTTCCGAGCTTTTCGTTCTTAATTCGTGAGAGATATTACCCTTGTCAAGTAGGCACAGCGTACAACCATAAACAGGTTACGATGCTGTTTTTTACCATAACCAGATAGGCTGTGTGCGTAGGGGCAGTTCTCAATGTTACCGGCATACTGGAAGAGATAAGACTTTAGTATATAGAATCCTCCACTAACCCTAACATCCCTTGGGAAAAAAATAATTGTGTCTAGCGAAAATAACCACCACGGGGATAACTCACTAATGCTAAAACACCAAGTGAGCCAACTAACCTGTACAGAACGCTCTTTTGGCGTCCGGATGTGCTCAGTCGGGAACGATTCACTACAGTCTATCATAACCGCGTCATCGATAATTGAATTCAAACGCAGATTTGACGCACATATTCAGTAAAATAAACCGGGTTTGCAGGTAACTTGATCATCAGAACCCCTGCGATACAATGAAGATACTCTTGACAACACTGCTGGTGTCAGTCAGCTAGCTGTTGCGGGGCGGCTGTTGTTTGCCTGATAGGCAGTGGCTGTATTCTGCTTATAATTCTCCGATATTTTTTTCGAAAACTTCCATTACTGACCCTCTGAAACCGAAACAATCCTCCTAGTTGCTTTTTATTTCTAAATCATCCGACAAGGATTTATATGTGCAAAAGCATAGACTGCAGTCTGCCAAAAAAGATGGATCGTTTGATCAATGAATGTGCCAAAAACCAATCAGAAACAAGAGTCCGAATCATGTTTAGAATAGGTGCACATCCACCCATGCTGTACATAAGATAGCGGTAAACTTAAGTCAGTTAGTAAAAGTATGCATATGGCGGTCGTTGTTAACAGTACAAACTTTCAAATGAATCATACTGGGAACGCTGAACACTATCACGGTGACCGTGCGAAGTTTGAGTAAACCGTTCAGGAAACGATGATGACCAGTTCAATTTCTGTTCTGGTCGTTATTTTTTCATAGCTGACAGACAGGGAATGTTAAAGGAGACCGTCAGGTAGCCGGAATTTTTAACAATAACAGCTGAACGAATCCAACAGAGTGATACGATCATCCAGACTTTTGAGGAGTGTCATAGCCTTCACAATCGTCAAACAAAGCCCACATCCCGCGTCTTGATTGCAAACAGATAAGGTGTACAAAACATTGTTTATGGTCCAACTTTATTAGTGTGTCCATCATCTATCGCCAAAGTTACTCAATTGGACTTTGTTATCTACCCGATATAAACATTCCGTCCATGAGATAAGAGGTTTTCAAAAGGTGGCTGGTCAACGAATCTGGAACTTAGAATTAGTGATCGAATGTGTAGTCGACACCAGCCGTTGGAACAGATGCTAACTTTTACAGACAGCAGTGGTGACTGGTACTGACGCCTAACTACTAATCATAACATTTGACTAACGATACACCTCGTAGGCTTGCAGAAATGACACTTGTCATATAGTCCTGAGACACCGAGATCAAACATTTATTTCACTTTGAATCTACTCATTGGATGTAAGAAGAAAGTGCGTTAATTCTACCGTCAAACTTAGGATTACTGATAACTGTAGAGCTAGTAGTAATTGCCAGGGCAAACTAAAATGGATGTAATGCTTAACGTTTCAACCACTTCAGGAGTGTTGCAATCGGAATCCAGTTGTTAGTAACATGTTAAACACGAACCCCAAACTGTTTGACTTCATTCGAACTGGATTTGATGCAGCCACCTAGTAAAGTGGGTGCCAGCTGTTAGACATGCAAACGTTACATATATCAAAGTAATTGATCGAATTCACAGACTAAATAAATACAGAGAAAGGATGCAAATGATCAACTACCAAATCTGCCCTTAACGTTTAACCAGACTGGCACGATCAGTTTATCACCTGCGCATACAATGAACCATTACACGTGCAGTCTCACTCTATGACATTTACGCAAGACACGTTTTGCAAGGTCAAAGCATGCCTGTGTTTCGGTGTGGTTTTGGCTCCGTGCCGCGGTGAGGGCGACCAAATCCAGTCATTTTGTGCGAGCCACTGGAGTGCGACGCGAAGGAAAAAAGCGGTTGAATAAGAAGGCTTCGAATGTCGATAAAGAAGCCGTGCGTTCGTTAAACTAAATGAGTTAGTTCCAAATGTGCCCGTGGAAATGGTCAACCCATAAAAACCACTAGCAGAGAAGACAGGGGTTTCCCGAGGACGAAATAAAATTCAATAACTTTTGGTAATACTCTGAACGGCATCCTTAAGCTCATCGCAATGATGTTGCCGCAACAGCACTGGAATTCTAGTTAGGCGTCCCGTATATGTATCTTTTTTGACGAGGAGACACAGAATAGCAAGATTAGACTGAACGGATAGGCGTTGTATACGAGGATGCTTTATGTGGAATCGGACCATGCAGGCGAAATAATAAACGCTGACCATGTCACCGTAATGGAAGACAAGTGGTTCGTGATTCATTACACAACTCACACGGACACACCCGTCACAAAATATGATCATGATCGAGCGGTTTGGCTCTGTGCAAGATGTCATTTTATGTATGCGCGATTGGCTGATAATGCCGTCCGACTGAACGTTACGGGTAGTCTCGGCCACCGATTATTCAAATCGTTCACGGGCGTTCCTGGATGGAGTGCAAATTCGAGATGTTTGGCCATATGTACATAAAAAACCAAAACTTACATAGTCCGGAGTGCGAGGACCCAGTAGAATAATAGGGACCGTGCGGAGAAACTGACGGCTGTGTGCTACGAAATCCGTCTGCATTACGTTCATCAGCTTCAGAAGCAGGTTTAGTAGAACAGTTTGTTTCGCTTTACGTGTTTCCATGGTAAGGTCAAAGAGCAACCGATCAGCCATCTTGATATGCCAATCTCGCAT
>JTDE01001474.1:137950-151385 GCA_014338405.1 Paragonimus skrjabini miyazakii | reverse complement strand
TGACGCGGGGCAGTGAAAGCCGTAAGGAAGCTGTCTTGCTGATGACGCCTTACTTTCACTTGCAGCTCGGTTGTTTGTTTGCAAGGTGTAGGCGTCTTGATGTTGATTGTTTGAATATATACGTGACTATTTTTAGTAGCAGTTACCCATTCCTTCTTCCCATATAGGTTTTCTTTCCTTCGTGTTTGTGTCAGCTAAGCAACAGTGTGAATCACTGATATACAGGTGTCTATGGTGAAGATTTCCTTTTATCTTGTACAACAAATGTTCTTTCCTGATACGCTCCTTTAAATGCGGCCGCCAGATTCAGAGATGCGTAACCGATCAGACTTGATGTTTTCAATTGTGCTTTCAGGTGCTGTTCTCACTGTTTACTTGACATTGTCAATTCAATTTCGTTCCTTCGAAATCTTTTTTTAAATTGTGTTCAGATAACACCTTTGTGCATCATAATGCACGTACTGTAACTGCTCATCTTGCCTACTACACTTTTCGTTTAGGTTCGCTATGCTCAGTTGCGTCAGCAGCGTAAACGCTTGGAGTTAAAAGAACGACAACCACTTCCCGCTTTGCATTTACACCTGTCCAAAGACGGGACCAGTCCCCTTCCTCCGGGATGGCAAAGAGCACCAAATGTTAAACGGAATTCCAATCTGGAGGACAAGAAAACAGAGGATGGCGCAGACTGCGACAGTTCGAACATGTATGCTTACTACTATTATCACGTACGCACAAGGCAGACAAGGTGGGATCCACCTGTGTACCCTTGGGATGCGGATCCCATGGACACGTTGACGGGAGACACGGGCGAGGATGATCCCGAGGCACCGTACAATTGGGGCTGTGCGTCCAAATTTTCGGTTACTCATGACGAAATCGAAGCCGTAAGTTTGCTTAGCCGTTGAGGTAGCGAGGTCGTGTGTTGTTTATTCAGTAAGCTGTTTTACTTCACAGTGGTTATTATTCGAAAATGAACAAACGTGTGAACCACAAATCTTTGAGACAGCAGTACAATTCTGCCAGTGATCGTAGGATGCTTACTTTACCGTCAGTTTATGCTTAATTAGACTTATCCGTAAGTTTGTTCTGTGTAATACCAGTAGGCAACTCAAAATTAACTGGCTCACATTTAACCCGAGTGCATTTGTAAAACCGGCTCTTAATTTATTTCAGAGGTCACCGGAGTTCCACTAGAACTTAGAACTCCGAGATCATATTAAGCTGATAACTGTTGCACAACAACTCGGTAATGTTTCTGTAATTGGAAATTTGCAGATATCAGTAAATGCGTACGAGCAAATGTATATGGAATTGATAGGGAACCTCGTGTGCATTCGAAATGGTACGTCCCAAGAGGGATTTCAGCCGTCGGTGGTCGAACAAGTGATTGTGTTCACATTCAAGATGGCAGCCAACTCAACCTTCATCTGGACACATTACTTAGAGAGGGAGTAGGCGGCGAGTGGAGAAATTTCAAACAATCATCACAGCACTGTTCGATGGAAATGGACAAGTAGCAATAAAAATCACACAATTAGTACAGATTGGACTTTGAAGTGCTTTTACTGCACTCTTCGTTGCATGCTTTCACTTGTCTGTAGGTGACCTTTGTTGAATACCGGCGATCTGCTGATACAGTTTTGTTTGACTATACATTATTTTATACGTGATCTGGTACATCTCTTTCTTGTCCAAACCATAGATTTGTCTGTCCTGCACACTCTGACAGCTCACCAAATTCTCTGTTCTTTAATGTTACGATGCCGAGCTCCATATTAGTTTGTGGCGTTTCGTAAACGATTGACTGTCAAATGAGAAATGTTGGCTAGATGGATGGCGGCTGTTCATTAAGGTTGAACAGCGATTGCAGTGATTGCTTTATTCGTTTTAGCCTGATAAACATTCGGGTGGTACATATATAGGAAGATGCAACAAATGTAAATAGGGCGACAGTAATGCCTCAACATTTCTTAGCCGTCTTGGATCCTTTGGCCATTTAAAAAAATAGAACTGCAAGCATCAGTCTGCTTTTATCCTATTCATCCTATCGGACAAAGCTGTCTGTAGTCTGTTTTCAATAGTCCTATTGCCAAACCGGTTCACATTTGGCTCAGAATGTTACTGGTGCTATGAGTAATCCAATTATTTAATTTCAAACGTTTTGTTTCATTCGACCAATTTAATTTCTCATGTGTGATCACTGTTTATCTACCTCCACTTCCGGTATCCGTACACTCTTTTAGAAGAAAGATTTTGGTGCATGTTGCCATGGCACTTATGATGTTTCTCCCAAAAAAATTACGTTTGTCTAGTCCGTTTTTATGGTCTGTGGCTCGGTACGGAAAAAGTTAAGTAGGCAGCCATTAAATGGATCGAGGTCGATAGCTGGATTGAGTATCATCGTGAGAGTGAAATTCTAATACTTAATGAAAGCAATTTGATCTACCGCGTACATCTGAAGAGTCAGTCTTAATGTGTACACCAAATCCGCATTTTCAACGTAATTATCATCGCTTATTCATACATTTCAAAGTTACTTTGCATATTTTCGACCCATCGTATTGCTAATTAATTAGTACTAGTTCTAGCAGCTAATAGCCAATCGTTCGTGTGACGCATCGAGTAAATCTTCCTGGTGATTAAGAACTTTCCCTACAAGCCTTTCTGAAGTTGAATGGTGTCAGAACTTATGCTTCTATCTAATTTCATATAGCTTACCTTTACATAAATGGAATATCTAAGACGTTTTTACAAATAGCCACGATATCCTTGGCCATCTTGCCTTTTATTCACTAGCTTTATGATACAAACGACAATAATGAATTTATTTATTCAATTTAAGATGTACAGCAGAATTCGGCAACGAATTCTGGAACGGCAATGCACAGAGCTATTGCACGAATTGGCTGGTAAACCGGATTCGCCTCAAGGTGCAGCAGAACAAGGCTTTGCGATCGAGGTTAGTTTACACGCCTGTTGACCCGGTTGGTATTGTGCTGTTTACAGATCACCGAGAGACTGGGATGCATAGGTTAACGCGTACTCAGGGTTGTGCGAATCCTATTCATTCATTTTGTTTCCCGTAGATTTCGGCTTTTTAATCACCATACTTTTAATATATTCCAAATGATCCTTTTTATCAATTATTCAGCCAGTATCAGACTTACTGGTTCTTTGCACGTCGTTTGATGACTTCGACTCAAACAAGCGACGTTCCTGTTGATAAGAGTTACGGCGTTGTCAACTGGAGGCATCGACACGATTTCAACCCGTTGCTTTTGAGACTCATTTGTAAACTTAATATGCCTCACTGCTGATTTGGGTGGTGTTTGCATCATGCTTCACAAAGCCATCAACATGATTTCAACTGAAGGCTGTTTTCACCGGACCACCATGTACATTACATGACATATGAAGACGATTGAGATCACTGTTGTGCTCACGCAATCCTTTGATCTTAAAGGTTCGGACGGTCAATCGTACAATCACACGTTTAGAACCCTCTTTTAAACAACTCGGGTTTCCCTGGTGTCTTAGTCTGGATAGCTTGTTCCTATCAAGCCCCACGTTGGTAACTCAGTTTACTACATACTACTGCCATGTCATGTCTCAGGTTGTGTATGAGCTCGGGATACTGTTAGATGGTTCAAGAAGGTTGGGAAATCGAGGCAACTGATACTCAGCTATGATTGTGTAACGATGTCAACATCATTGAACAGAAAATTTGACCAAAAACATCGTTGTTGTGGTTAATCGGATAATCAACCTCGATAACTTTACACTGATTCGTAGCCGTTGCACAACCAGTGTAAAATCATCATCATCATCATCATCATCATAGACAGCAATACATCAGTGGTTCACACTGATGCTTAACTGCCACACAACCATGAAGAAGAAGAAACAAACCCTGTTTAGGAAGAGAGAAGAAAAAAGAGGGAGGGGAGGGGACCTAACCACTAAAAAAGAGCTACGTCTGCATTCAAACATACAACATCAAGGCGCCTACACCTTGCAAACAAACAACCGAGCTGTAAGTGAAAGTAAGGCGTCATCAGCAAGACAGCTTCCTTACGGCTTTCACTGCCCCGCGTCATTAAGTGCACTCACTTCACAGACAACTCGGCCAAACAACGACAACATTCACGCCACTGAGCTCGGTTAGCCGCCATCTCACCTAAAGTTTCAAGCCACCGACTCTGTGAGTCGCGAGGGCTCCAACCCGGGAGACGAACCCGACCTACAGTGCCCAACCCCTTTGTGAACGATTTCATTTGTCTACGCCAGGTCATCATCTGTCCACCTCGCACCTTACGCCAATCGGCCGCAGCGTCGGCAAACAGTGCTCGGTGTGGCAAGCGATTAGCTGGCATCCTTAGTACATGACCTAACCATCTAAGTCTGTGCAGGTGTAAGGACTGAACGAAAGAACTCGTTTGACAATCAGTGCCAAACACCCGCTTCCTAACCTCCTCGTTGCTTATTCGTTGGTGCCACCCGATACGAGCGATTGAACGCAGACATCGGTGGTCAAATACCTGGAGGCGGTTTACGTCCTCTACTCTGATCGGCCATGTTTCGCTACCGTAAAGTAATACAGCCCTCACTGTCGTCTGATATACGCGACCCTTAAGTTTTAAGGAAATACCTCTCTGTCGCCATAGGCGCCTCAGATTAGTAAAGACCGCCCTAGCCTTAGAAATACGCGCCTCAATTTCATTCCCTACACCTCCACCGCCGCCGCTGATGCAGCTTCCCAGGTATACAAACCGGTCAACAACTTCCATGACTTCATTATCTAACATTAAACCTACGTGATCAGTGTAAAAGAGAAAAACTATTCTCAAAATGCCTGGATTGTGAGGGATTTAAGTCAAACATCTTGACCGAGACAATGTTCTGCATTGCAGACAAGGTCTAGTAAGAGCGAAACTTGAGTGCAGTACATCTCTGTTTGAAAGAGACCGACTGAAAAGTGTGCACGCGAGAACGGACATCACTTGTGAGTGGTGCACAAATTATACCATGATTTAAAGGTAAGAGAAAGGGATGAGATGGAGCTTATTGTACAAAGATTTTGTGTTATTTCAATCATTCACCATCATTGTGCCTACTTTGGCTAAAGCTACATCCTCAAGTCTGTCTCTGCAGCCCTCGCTTTAATGGTTCGTCATTTCCGCTTGCTTCACAGAACACTGAATCAATCAATGACAACATTCAAACTATTGAATCCGTTTAACCTCCATCCTTCCTGCTGTTTTCACCCACCGATTTGATGAATAACGGCAGGCTAGCCTGAGAGTGAAACCTAACGTAGTGCCCAACCTACTGATTACTCTCTTTACTTCCATGTTGCAAAACATCTTTTATCCACCTTGAGGGTTGACGCAATTGCCTGTGGCATCGGCAGAGAGAGAGATATATCTCTGAGGCTTAAAGATAAGGCACTTTTAAGAATAGTGCTACTTTATGGATGCGAAACATGAACTCTAAAAATGGGATATTTGCGGTCAGTCGCACACAGTTTAGTGTGAATGAGTGAGCTACAGTGAACTAAGGACGCAGTATTTTGGTCTTGAATATTCGCAGATCAAAGTTGGTTGAACCATGCGTTGAAGGTTCCAACCAATCATTTCTCACACTGGGTACTATTCGTCGGTTCCGTAGGCGGTTCATTTGTAGAAAATGGCTGAGGGTTGTCTGCTTCCGCAAGTGTTATATCGTTACGTACGTCAAAACCGGTCCTCATGAAGGACTGTTGACCACCTTGTAGATGAGCACTTCGATCTTTAGTGCAGTGACTGCTTTTGCTCGCATCACTGTCGTTATACACAATGAGCCTTCATCCATCCCTAAATGTGACTTTGAATGCCTACAATCTTTTCTTTAAGTAAGCTGGACCGCAGATTGGTTTATAGCTTCCTTTAAAATCTATACTGTGTTTCAGTACCGTGGTCTGTATTGAGCGTGTTCATGCATTTTGAATTGATCCAATAAATTCCCTCAACTTATCGATTGTACTTCTGAGAGAAGCTCATTTTTAAATATTTCATCAGCGTACCAACCATTTGAATATGGTTCATCTTGTTTTTTTGCAGCTGTTCACGCTTGTGCATAATGTGCTGCGCACTTTTCGGGATGCTCGCTGTAAAATGGGACGAATCATTAACGATGAAGATTTGTATTATTTGACAAAAAAGGTCTGTTGTGTACTCCAATACAACAGTATGCTTATTGTTACATGTTGAGTGTGCGCCCCAGTGTTTCTTTTCACACTACGCAACTTTGTCCCGAATCTGACGCCTTCTTACGAACAAGGAAGTTAGCTGGTAAACAGTCTATCAGTTTGCACTCAATATGTGGCCCATGTAGTCCACGTTAATGGTATATACTGCACACTGTGAACGTAGCCGTTTAGTCGTCACTCGCACTTACACCATCCATTTCCATACGTCACATTTATATGCCAAAGTAAATGTTATGCAACACTTTTATGTCGAATGAAGCCAAGAGACTTTCATGTTAGATGAAATCCAATTGTGGAAAGTCAGGGCTTCGGCTGGGTTCGAACCAGCGACAGAAGTAACATGCCTCAATGCGGCAAGCGCCCCACCAGCTGAGCTGCGAAGCCACGCCAGGAGCTCAGAAATTTCACATTTTGACTCGGTTACCCACCCGTCTCACTGGCTCATATGAAATCTATCAAATGATCCAGGGGATCGACTGCCCCGGCAGGATTTCTCGAAGAGTTCACGCTGGAATCCACCAACACTACTGTTGAGCATAGAAATTGTATTACTAATAAGTAGTAGGCAGATTTATGTTTGTTGGTTGTGCTACTTCGTTGGCTTAGCCACAGTTACTTGATCCTGGCCATCATGGTCATAAGGACAATTCGTGATTAAAAGTGTTTATCTGAGTCGTGTATTTGGTATCGAATGAACTGGTTTATCAAATCAATTTATATTGACTAAACTAATGTTCATCGTCAGTTATAGTTAGCAACTTATCCCACTGGACCAATCTTTTGTATTTCAAGCCAAACACAAACGCTCATACATGGCCGCACTTGTGGATCCGCTTTCGTGGCCCGAGACCAGGTATAAGTGATCAGTTTCGAATGTTTAAACCATGACTGATTTGCTCTGATATTTTTTAATCGTTTTCAGCTTGCTCAAGCGGTGATTTTGAAAGAAGTGCAAAAATTCCATCTTGCTCAGGCCGCCAGTTCCTCGTCGTTGTTTTCCGCTACTCTTGCCCCGGAGGTTTCTCCGATAGTCCAATCTCGAGTCACCACGTACGTGAGAAAGTACATGGAATCCAAAGGGTCGTTCTATCGCAGACGTGTTCAACCACCCCTAGTACCTCCGATTTCCAGTCTGCATCACTATCATCAGCATCCGTATCCATTGCAACATCATGGAATGGGACGTGTGCATAATGTGAAAACAGAAGGTCATTATCCTTCTCATTCCTCTCGCGCTGTCGTTCAACCTGGCTGTCCACAGCCTGTGCACAGTCTTCCAATTGGACCTGGCAACGGGGTAACAGTTTTGTCCCAATCGCAACAACGCATTACTCCTCCAGTAGAAGATCCACTTGCCACTGGTTCTGATCGCCGCCTTCAGATTTGAAATCTATTTTCTCTCCCAACTCGTCCATGCATGTGTTTGCGCGCTTATTTTTACTGCCGCGCATTGGATCACAGAGACCATCCACGTTTGCATACTGGCAACCTCATTCTTGTCTACAGGTCCACTACGAAGATAACGAAATTCACGATGTTAGTGTACATTTGCTGACAGGGTATGTGTGTGCACAGATGTACAACATTCTCACACTAACACTAGTAGACAAATACGAACCTTATGAAAAGTGCCCAGCTGGTGTATCCAATTGTTGAGTATTGTTAATAGGAGGAGGACATACTTTCTTTCCCTTGGCTTCACAAACACCTCAGTGACTATTTTTCTCTTGTTCTTTTTTGTTAGTTCTCCTCTCTTATCCCAAAACCCACTGGACCCCGAAGTGTGATTGCTCCTGTTTCCACATTATGTGGTTTGGTCGATTCCCGATTGATTGTTTTCAGCTACAGATCTTTTGTCGTTTCCCTGTACATATCCGTTACGCGTGTGGTGCTCTCAAGTGACACTTGGTGATATACATTGTATTGAACATACCGTTAATAAGAATACAAGAAGGATGCACCATAGATTATCTCCTGTACACCGTTGCCGTCTGCCTGCCGTGACAAATCCCTTTCCGAAAAGGGCCTTTTTGCCACCCATTGAACTTGTGCTCTGTGGCGACCAGCTTCTTTCTAGCTCCTCCGTTTTCTCTTCCAGTCTATCTTTCGCCAGCGTCGATAATGACCCGTGCTCATGTCTGAAAATGAAAATGTTCTTTTGTCACACCGTGTACGGACAAATATGATCAAATGCACCAGTTTTGTAAACAACCCTCTTGGGCTGTTTTTTTTTTGCTAACTGGGCTTCGATACTCCCATCACAATTTGAAAGAGTTTTGGGGGAAAACGCGCTTATTTAGGTATTTCTAAACAACCGTTCTTTGCTAGAACTGAAAAAACGGTGCACCAAGAATGTTAAGAGCTGCCGATTTGAATATCTTGTAAACTTCGCCAAACCTCTTTATTTTGTATGTTTGTAAGGTCACCCATCTATTTCAGTAGTCGAGAGTTTAACAGTTTTTGCTTCTGGATTACATACTTATGCTGTTTTTCGTTTGTGCTTCGTGAATTCAGTAAATTTTTGAATAAGTATTGTCAGTATGTTTGACTACGAAAGGCACTGCGTTAAAGCAATGCCAGGTGCTTTTTTATGAATGTCAAGTTCCTTCCTAAACGGCGATAAAGTATCGGACTGCTAAGTTTAAGCGTCACTGGCAGTCGATTGGAAATGGCCAACACAATGGTCAGCTGACTCAAACATTGCTGTGCTGTGGAACACCTGGTGCCTGAAAATCGATAATTTAGAATGGATCAGTTTATCGGTTTCTATGGCATATCCCACAGCAGCGTTACAACGGTCCTGCACGAAAAGCTTGATGTGCCGAATGACTGCAACCACTGGCTTCCCAGAATATTGACATTGGTGAAGAGAGCGGATTTAGTAGGTCGCAGTGGCGACTTGCTGTTATCTTCGGTAGCAGTCTAGCCGATTTTTGTTCGACGACTGAAACTGGGGACGAAACACTGTTTGAGCATTGGAAGTCAGAAACAAACAAATCAATGTAGTTAGGGCACCTTGAGTCCCGATCCCAAGAACGTTTCGAACTGAACTGTTTACGGGGATTATCGTAACCATTTTCCGGGAAATTCAAAGTCTTTTGTTGATCCATTATGCATTCACTTATTCTTGTTATGATGAATTGATGTATTCGTTGTGTGAATTAATCAGGGACGAACGCTGACAGGTGGAAAGCGCCACAAATGTTTTCTAAAAGGTATAATGTCGTTTGTGCAAACAGATCGTCTCCCACTGGAGGTCGGAGGTATCGTTCGCATAATATTATGAGTATTTTCAACATGGCCATCCTAGCAGTCGACACAGTTTCGCTGGTGGATGTGTATGTTTTTGTATTTGTTGACATAGAACCACAAACTGATTTCTGTTGGCGGGTTTACGCAATTCAAATCGTTCTGAAGTGTTCCCGCATCTCCCTGACACCCTGCAACTCCCCAAAATCTTGTTATCGGCTTGCCAGGAGTGATTCGAGCTGAATGTGATGTTGGAGCAAGGCTCTTTAGCCCTGAGGAATTCGCCTCATGTTAGGTCTTTATACCCATATTTTGTTGAATGTACTGTCTGGTTCTATATATGCTACTATTCACTTATCGTTGTCACCAAGTGGAACTGTGATCCTTAGGTTGTCGATCCTGACAGCCATGTTAGTAAAGATATAATCAAGACGAAACGGCTGTCGATCCATTTACCATGTAGTATGATCCTGAACAGGCTGAACTAGTGCAGCTTTCATTACTGTGTGAAGAGCTTCTTCAACGGAGGAAGAAATTACAGTATGGGCTGCATTGTGCGTGATTAAAATCTGCCATTATTCAAGTGTAAGTGTATTGTAAACATGCTGTCTACACAGAGCATTATGCAAGGCTGTGTCAGTAGCCCTATGCATACAATCTGTAAATCTCACCAATCAAACAAATGAAGTTTTGGGTAATGTTAACTACTTGTTAGACGGAATCCGGACGATCTAGTAACATCCTGTCACGAATAATTGAGGTGTTTGATTGCGAACCCACGTAAGGAACTACACCACCTCTCATCAATTTTACTATCACTCTGCAGCACTATCATACCCAACTTCATGAATTTCCTCCTTACACCGAGTCTCCGTGTATTAGCTGCCACAAATGTGTTTCACCGGGTTCAGAGGTACCAGAACTCATTCAGTTTGCTAGAGGGCGAAGCCACACTGGTGTAAAATCAATAACAGAAGCCATCTTCGTTGCCTAAGGTAAGCATTGTAGATTGATCTACTTGAGAAGATTCACTAGTGGGAAAGACCGAATCAGCGCGTTGTGGTGTGTTTCGAGGTCGCCGTCCTTAATGGAATGGCATGTAGTCGGGATTTTTAGCTGAACTGGGTTCGGTATCTGCAGGAGGTCACTTGAGGGTAACCTCAGTAACAATTGCGTTAGGTTCTATGAGAGTATACAGTTTCCTCCACTCCGGTTTGGCGTTTCGTCGTCTCTTGTAGTTGGGACTGTTTAAGATAGAAAACAGTTAGCGTTTATTTTCGTCACGCACTATCAGAAATACCAAATGTAAAAACCGTATGGAGGTCGATGTTTTTAATCACTGTCGGATCCGAAATGAAGGCGACGGTCGCCAAGATGTTTGCAAAGGTGTTTCCTTATACTTTCTTGGAATTCGGACCGATGTGACAGCTGAGAATAATTTTCTATGTGAAGGCAAGCATAATTTGAACCCGTAACTCATGTCTGGTGGCGCTCAGTGTTTGGACAGTAAAACGTGTGTGAATCAGTACTGTGTTCATATAGTCTGCGATTCTACTATCCAGGACGATGACACTATTGCTATGCCTTGTGATCATACAGCAGTAGCCTCTGCTTCCACGACAACAGATTGTTTAATTTACTTGGTAGTCAGTCAGTCAATGGACTGATGTACATACAGGACTGTGACGCATTTTGAAACAAATCAATGTTGCATGACTAGGCGCTGCTTTGTGATCCCTCCAAGTCCGCTGTTTTTTGTTGGGAGGATGTGCGAAGCGAGAAGGTGTCAGTTTTGTATACAGAAAAGTTGCTTTGGATACTGTCTCTTACGTTAAAGAAGAGTGTGCACCTAGTGAACATGTGATGGATCAAAAGGCTTTCATTGGACACATCTTTCACTGCCACTGCTTGTTGTTGGGATAGCCACCCAACTGCACACTACTCAGTTGAATAGAGTCGATATTTATGACAACGGGAAAATCAGTCTGTGTGTGTGTACGTGCATGTCGTTGTGTATTTGTTTGCAATATGTCAATTGGGAAGAATCCTTGGACTTGTGCATTTTGAGAAGCCACGACCAGTACGGACTATTAGCGTGTGCTAATGACATTGAGAAGGTGCTTCTGGCTTCCTGCAAACTCGATGATATCCCCGGATGCCGGGTTTCCTCAGATCTGCTCTAGGCCGAACGACTGAGATGTAAGATGCCAAGAAGGGATCCCTTAAATATTGACCGATTCCGAAACATCATCTTTAGGGGCATCTCGGATTGCAGTATGGATGGGCTGAACATAATGGAAACCAACGGAAATGTCTGGCCTATACTGCTGAACTGGCAAATGTGCGAATTCAGAGCATTCAGCGCACTTCATGTCCAAACCCTACACCCGAGAAACGCCGTCCACGAATCCCTAAGATCACTGTCATCTTCCAAGGCATGACTGCACATATACCAGAACGTTATAGCTGCAGACGTTGTCTCATTCTCGTTGGAATATCATTTCCCCCTAGTCATTTTAGGAAGGAACACGAGAAAGTGAAATCTGGTAACCGTGTCTGTACTGGTCATTTCATAGTGCCATTTGTTGATCTAACAGCCGAATGCAGCGGGGGCGGCCATAGTTGTATCAATCACATTGTAAATCATTTACATCATTCCAAATGCCATCTCAGCACGCCCTATTTTACCGTTAACTTTGTCAAATGTATTTACACCAATTCACTTAGCCTATTCAACAAACTCGCTGAAATTTGCGATATCTGGATTAGCGCCGTCCTTCTGGACTCTGAATTCGAAATAGATGGCGTGCTACTATTTAGAGCGGAAAGAGTCAGAGATAAGGGTAAGGGGCACCTCACTATGTAGACGCTTCACTCTGGGCTTCTCATTATGACAATCCAAAACTCACTGTGGTTCCTACAGCAGTTTTTACACGATTTTCTTGACTAATGCTGATCTTTAGCCGGTTGAAGTGTTATATAGTCCTCCGTCTTCTGATTATACAACAGATGAACGCATCTTAGTGGACGTAGAAACCATAACCCCTCTAGGCTTCTCTCATCACCTTCGTATGTGGTTTCAACCTTCCACAAGTAAATTCCCATGCGTTCCCGTACATGGGTCCTGAAGACTCCATGGCAGCACATTTCCACCTAATGGTAGCGTTGGATTTAACTGAAAAGGTCTCAGATTTCACACACTAGCGGGTTATTGATATCCCCCGCGTCTTGTCTGTTCTCACCAGTATGAACCTAATGGTCGATAATCTGGAAGTATTTGTCCCGTCGGGCTTGCCGATCATGCAGTGATTTTGTTCGATTTCTTCTACAGCACTAAGTATATCAGTTCTGCAGCAGAACGAAGATTGACACTGCGTTTCTATTTGACGACTCATGCTGTTGACGAATTTAACCGCTCCCATCCTGTTTATGAACTGTGTGCTAAACTGTCGGGCGTCCTCGTCACAGCCGCTGAGGGGTCTCCACCCCAAAAGAGACAAGTAGACGGCTGAAAGTACGTGTTGTCAAACACAAAAGACGCACTGAGTTTCGTCCCAAAGGTGCACATCAACCTCGCAAACTAGAGGACGATTCGGCCATCGCACTTCATGCACGGTCAGAGAATCACAACGTGTTTGTATCAAGCCTGAGTTATTCATAAGCGCCGGCCTTTTCATGCTAAACAATGTTGTGGTGAAGCCCTCACGAATGACGCACAGCATGCTTGTATTAATCGCAATGATAGCGAACCTCTGTCTGCGGTGTGACGTGGATGAATAAACAACACCAGACACAGGGGCTACGGGAATATGATGATAAGCGCGCACTAAGTCCATTTTGGAAAGGACGGTTTTGACATCGAGGGTAAGAGAAAAGTCATGGATATGGGGAATTGGATAACGATCGGGGCTTGTAACGCTGTTCAGTGGACGGAAATCG
>JTDE01001474.1:118934-136239 GCA_014338405.1 Paragonimus skrjabini miyazakii | reverse complement strand
CGATCGCATCTCGAATGTGGATCTACTACTTAGCCTCCTTTTCTTCAGAAGGACAAATTGCTCTTCGAAAATTCTCAACGGCGTGCCAACAAGGCCATTTGTGAATTAAAACCGAGGTCCTATAACTTATTTATTATATTTCCATCGGATTAGAGGTGACTTGGTTCGCGCCTTCTTGATAATCAACATGCCCAACCATTCGTTCAAATTGGTGTTTACTATGGCCTGAACGAGCGGTCTGAAGGGTTACTGTCTTAAACTTGAGACGTAACATAACTGAATGGAGTGTAGGGACAGCTTTTTCTCACTGTGTGTATATAAAGCATAGCATGCTCTTTCAGAGTATGTGATCTCTGCTAACTCTGTTTCCTCTTTTAAAGCACATCTTGTTCATCATTTTCTGTCTTATCTCAGATACGGCATGTGTTTTTCCGTCTCAGGTTTATCGCGCTTGGCTCTGTGGTTCTATGAATCGTGATAGGCAGTTCTCAAGTCTGTTATTTTCTAATTTCGTTACCAGTCCATTGATCCATTGATGTGACTACCACAACAGCCTTATCAATTGCGCTCTTGCCATTTTGGACACATCAGAAAGACATAGGGCGATTGGCGTCGAAGTTCCGGCTCGCAACGCTAGCTTCACCGCTGGGGATCATTTGGAAGATGACCAGCAGTCACGACCGTTACGGGGATGAGTACACTGTATTCGAACTTTTCACCTTTGCATACTTCCTGAACTCCTCTACAGCTTTAAGACCATTCCAGTCCATGGAATTTGCAGCGACGACCAGTGTTGTTACATCTTTTCGCCAGGTTGTTTTCTTGTACGTGTTTCACTGCCGTATTGAAAACCACAACGAAGGAATATTTGATAATTAATAAGGCTTCTTGACGCTCACCCTTAAACCAATATCCCATGATTGGTTTCGTCCTTGTTTAGACCTATCAGTTAGGTATAGTCTGGATAGGGAATCGAACCTACTACCTTTTGCATTACGAGTCAACACTCTCATCCATCCTGCCACCAGCTCTATGTGCATCGCTTGAATTTGTATACAGTTGAGTCCAAACAAGGACGAAACCTGTCGTAGGGTGACGGCCTGACAGTGAGCATCAATAAACATTATACACGTCACTTCGAGTGCTTGCAACCTTAGCCAGCGCAAATTGGCAATCCAAGGGGGACTGTGTCCATCCACGCTAATGGGTTGAAAACAGGCTACAATTCAGTAGTTGATAACATTATTCCCTTGGTACCATTGTAATGGTTGTCCATCTTTAGCATTGCTGCTTGACGGTATCCTGATTGCAGTTTCGCCTACTTGGGCTAGCCAAATTGAACGATTAGAACATTTATTGGGTGTTTAAACTACTCTATTTTTGGAAAAGGGCAGTCTTTCCCAAGAGTTCGCCTTATTTTCCGGGAAAAATGGATTTTTCATTTTTGGGAATTTGAATGCCCGCCAACATTCTCGAGAATTCGAGTTTCGCGCTCGCCTCTGATTGGTCCTTTGAGTGGCCTAGGCCCAAGGCCGCTCAAAACCTATAATTAGAGCTGCAGTACACCACTATTTTGCTTTCGGGCTGAGCAGCAAATATAGCCCGTTTGAAGATAGTGGTTCTCCATACTCGTTGGTGGGGGTGGGTGGGTGTTCTAAGTTGCGTGAGTTAGGTGCCGATACTTGCGCTCTGATTTTCTTGCCGTTTTGCGATGTCGTTGCATTCGTTAATGATAGAGATACCGCTGACGGTCTTTGCGTTTGGTCTTGCTTTTCTTTGTCAGGGGGATCGTAACATCTATATTAAACTTTCCTAAGTTTTGATCACGGAAATTACAGGTAAGTCACATATGTGGGCCATTTTGTTTCTGGACGAGTTCAACAGACATGGCGGTTTTTTGGGGACTACTTATGGATTGGACGAGTTGTTGGTTTAAAAAATAATCCAATAGCTACGTCCACTAAATTGACGGATAAGTTTTTTGTTTTGCTTTATTTCAATTACATATTTATGTTACTCAATCAACTTGCTCTGTGGTCATCACAGTGCACGTGAGTAAGGGACTTACGAATTCAGTGCTCATACAAGTGATGGGGACACTGCAAGTTAGAAGAAACTGATACTGTTTTAGATGTTTTATACGAACGGTTCGGTGAAACTTGGAGTTTACAGTCGTTAGAGTGTACGCATGTGAAAAAGTGCTATCACAAAATTTGACGGATAACTGCGTTGTAGGAAATAAACCCAACCATAGCCAGGAAATTTACACACTTCAGTAAAGACCAAAACAGCTGATCTGAAGCAATTTTGAGGGGCCGATCACAATTTTACTCTACCGGTGTGATTCCGATGAGTAAGCTGTCTTAAGATACAGCTTGACTTCATTTGTGTGTACAACTGGAAGCGGCAGCTGATTTTGCTGTTTTCATCATCATCATCATCACAACAGCCATGAGCCTGACCAAAAGGTACTGTGGCTCGGGCCGCCGCTCACCTCAACAGTGACGTGGAATATTCTAGAAGAAAACGTTACTAAGAAGATTGAAAATTATTAAAACAAGACTAAGTGGAAGAACTAGAAATGGTATGGATACAGGTCCGCCATTGACTGAGACTGCAGTCTCTAGTCGAATGTTCCCCATTAGGTACATCCAAATTCATTAGTATTAACTGCATACCAGGCGCTTCGTTTGGTTTCGTAACTTCAACGTGTTCCTTCGGGGATAGTGATTTCGGCTGGTTACTCGTTGGTTTCGCAACGAGCGATGCGGTTGATGCGGCATTACTTATGCTAAAGTCTAGCCACCCTTGGTATATCGACAGTACATGGATGATTGTTCAGGCGTAATCTAGCTGCATGATATGGTAACATACGAAGTATTGTGACCGGTTTTGTCGCTCCTTATTATAATTCATAACTTGAAGCAGTATCATTCTCGAGATGAGGTCGATGAACCTATGTAATTCGTTCGACGTGGGAGTGCGAGAGCAAGCTGAGCATTAAAAACAGGTTTCAGAGTAATCGTTCCGGATAACTTTACAAGCAATCCAAATAACGGGACAGAGAAAGAGACAGTTTGGAAACAGATCGATATCGCTAAAACGATCGTTCGAATTCGTTTTTTTGCTGCTGGATATAATGCTGAGGAGTTTGTAAAGCCAGGTATGTCAGTATAGGTACTAGTGGGTATTTCTTCATCAGAATAGGTCACATCTAAATTGCTTCTTGTTGATATCTGTCATACACATGACTATTTCCTAATCTGTTGTTGCTTGTAAAGCTTGCAAGTATACTTTGATAGTAACGTCGTCACGAAAAGAATTAAATTCGGGACTATCGATCAATGAGGTTACTCATTTTCCGTATAGGATCTTAGGAGCTAACAAAAGTTGCTGGTAAGCGTGCTGTACTTCACAAGCTTCCAAAAGCAATTTCACCCGCCTTTTAACTGAACACAATCAAAATCTTCTTTAGCCGTTTGTGACGCTTGTTAAAGTGAATATCTTTACCCGTCTGTTAATTCAATTATTGATGGTCGACCGGGAGATTTTAACTTCATTATCTTATCGCTTACTTTCGCTGTATTATTGGAGCTTTTAGTTCAACTGATTCAGAGAAACACTTTATATCGAAAGCTCTTAAGCATTTCAATCGCTTTCTTCATGTGTATTGGCCAGAATTATTGAGTCCTAAGTTCACAATTTTACAATGCACACATTCAACGAAGGTGAACTCACTGATAACCATTTACATGAATACTATTTATGGATTTGGATAGATGCTACTTCGGTTTATCCCCTAATCTCATATGCACCCACATAACACATTAAAGCTGATGCCCCTTTTCTATCACTAGGGGGTCTTTTGCTTTCTCACGATCAGTATTTTACTGGTAGAATTCCTTCATTACCGTCTGACATCACTGAAAAACTAGGATGTAAGTGTTCAGTAAGATAACGGGGGATGAACTGTACCACGTAATTTATACAGTAGGACTTCGTCTGGTTTCTCTGCATGTTCATCTTAACCTCGATTTGCTTGAATATTGTGTCATTTTCACACATCCTACTGCTAGCGCTCGGTCTGTGTCTACCGATTATTATGTTCTACTTTTCGACTTCCGTCCGTTTTGACAGACCTCATGCTCTTCGACCCAAAAGGTGACTGTACACATCCTCACCTACTTCTGCTATCACGGTTACAAGCTGTGGATATGCGTTTCTGTCATCAACCATTTCTGTCTTCATCCATTTCTGACAGACCTAATATTAGTTCACGTACGATGCTGTTAACGTTCCGAGAATCTTGCATGCCAGTGATTTTACTACAATGGAAAAAACCACTGCTTGGTATCTATCGTTATCTTTCATAATATCTTAAATTAACACCTTCTTTCTTCTTGGTACTTGGACGTAGTCTGTGGCTGAATATCCGAGGATTATCCGATTATCTTTCATCCGGTCGTCGGTGACCTTAGGGCTTATAACAGGCTCGTATCGTTGTCCAAGTCATTGCATTTTTCGACCGCTTCGAACTTTGCAGGCTATAACTCTACGTCTCTATACCCAAATGATTTTGATTACCACCGCTGCATCAAGTGCTTTCAGGCCACAACATGGTGTAACTGAAGGACGTTCTATAGACATTTCGTACTTACAACCCGTCAATCGTACGTTGGTGTTTCCAAATAACATTTTCAGTCGACATTGTCACCAGGTTTTCAGTTAAACGCCGTGGACACGTCTGTCCGTTCAGCTGGAATATGGTGCCTCAATTTTCCCGCTGCTCTTCCTGGTTACTACTAGTGCTCTTTCGAACGAATGTTCGTATTTCCTTTCTTCACAACCTGACTGGACCTTGACGCAGTGTGACGGCTTGCGCATCTCAATGACCTATTGGGTTAAACTGGGCGATGTGGCGACCACACCGACAGAGTCATTCATACCATGCAGGCCAGTAGATGGAGGTCTGACAAACCGCCGTCTCCTGGTACTCTCGGTTGGGAGTTGGAAGAAGGTTGGCAGCTTTTTCCGGAAAAAGTACCAGTTCTGATACACTGCCACCTACCCGATGCTTTGCTGTACAGGCTTTTGAGCCAAACGCTTTAGTCGAGAACCCCAGTCGTTCTCCTGTGTTGATCTGGGCGTCCTAGCAATATCTCATCCCACACACAACCACAACACAAACACGAACACGAATACTGCATACAACAGAGTGGATAGGTGAAAGCATGCTATTGGCGACCCCTCCCCCACTGTCCTATCAAATTTAACTATCAGACCTCTCCCGACCCCAATTTCTAGTGATTACTCTGCAGGTTCAGTAATAGATATAGCCAGTCATGGTAACACTATGGCCAATCTCTTACCACTCAGCCTCAGGCCTCCTTCGTCCCTCGCTTAGACCGAAAATGCGAATTAATATAGGTGCTTTCAACCTTCGCACTTTAAAATAGATATGACAACAGGCCAATTTTACACGAACGCTAGGCTCGTTGAACGTTGACGTCTGCTGCGTTTTAGAGACCAAAATCCAAGACACTAGTCAAAACTAACAGCATCTGCATTGTCTACCCGATACTTATTACACAATTCGGATGACTCGACGACCACCGCTACCGGTCAAGCTGGGTTAGGTGTAGTCCTCAGTACGACGAACGCAGCCGCATTAGTAGTTTGAATCCCAGTTAGCGCTAGACTGTGCCGTCCGCTTGGCGGGTTCTGCTGAGGCCAGCTGTAGACACAAAGCTTTAAGAAATCATTTCATTGTGTCTGCTTATGGTCCAACCGCCTGTAGTGACACCGGCGTCAAGGCTGCCTTTTATTCGGATCTGGCCGCTCTCCTTCGATCGACACGTGGTGCTGGTGTAGTCATTCTGGCCGGAAATATGAACACCCGTGTCAGCCGACTTGGTGAGGCCGAGTCTCGTTTAGGTGTCAGGTTTGGGATAGCATCACATCGATCGGATGATGACGGGCGAACGTTGCAGCTGTGCGCTGAGCATAAGCTATTTTTACCCAGCACTAGTTATAGGCATCGTGCACGTCATTGTTGTTCTTAGTGCCCTGCTTCTCCAGATAGACTACATAACTGTTAGTTATGGGTATCGTGGTTTGATTCAGGACTGTCGTTCTTATTAGAGCACATACTTAGATTCGGATCATGCATCGGTACGTTGTCGTTTAGTTCTTACTTTTGCTGGACAACGACCTCGCCGACAGCTACGATTGGCTGTTGAGAAATTGGCTATACCGTCGGTAAATCATAAGTACCAAACTTCCTTAGAAAGCTGCCTCAGTAGTTCTAACTCCGAAAATCCTAATAGCTGCTGGACGGAAACCTCACATGCGATTTACTAAGCAGGTTATGTCTCAAGCGGCACTGGGGTACGTGGGTTGAACAGATCTCGGATCTCGGAGAAATCCCTGGAGTTGTTGGAGGCTAGACGGAACATTCCTTCTGGTATTTCATATAACAAATCTAGGAGAGATATTCGTAGGATGTTGAGACGTAGCCTAAACGCTGATCGTGAGGCTTGGTTAATGGAGAAAGCTAAGGAAATGTAGATCGCTTTTGCTTCTGGGAAAATTGACTCACACTTCAATCGTATTCGTGCCACTGATCTTAGATAACCGTCTGTCAGTGAAGTTATCAGCGAGACAGATGGCACACTGATCCATAATAAGTCGAGAAGATTGAAGCTGTGGGCGGAACAACTTGGGAGTCAATGTGGCTACGCCCGTGCTTCTACTGTGTTACCACCACAAACCTGTGATGTAGCACCCTGGCCAGTTAATTTGCAACCACCCACTAAGACAGGTTCGCAGAAGCATTTTTTCTCTCAAACGTAATAAGTCTGCTGGTCCAGATGACTTAGTGCCGGCATTTTGGAAAGAAGATGAGGAGGCTGTGACTCAGTTGTTTCATCTTGTATGGTGAACGGAGACCATCCTTCCGCGGTGGGAGCAGTGTATAATAGTTCCCGTATTCAAGAAAAGTATTGAGGGCTCTTGTGGAAACCATAGGGGAATTATTTTGGCCCCAATCATTGCTAGGGTTCTGGCATCCATTATACTTCGTCGACTCACTGCAGCTCGGGAGGCAGTCGTTAGGGGAGAACAGACAGGGTTTCGTCCTGACCGGGGTTGTATAGGTCACATTTTTGCTCTTCATCAAATTCTAGAGCAGCGTTATGTGTACTGCTGGCCAAAAATGGCCGTATTTTCCGACTATAAGAATGCGTTCGATTCGGTGGATCGATCTACACATTTTGAGTCGCTTTAACGCAAGGGTGTACCGACCCAGTATGTGAGCATAATGTCGGCGCTTTATTCCTATACTTCATTTCACGTTAGGGTTTATGGTGAACTGTCTGACAGTTACAACACACTGAGCGGCGCACTTCAAGGCTGTTCTCTTCCATCATTTTTGTTTACTTTTGTGGTGGACGATATAATAGATGGTTTTCTGCGACACTCACAAGATGCTGGCGTAGACCCCTTGTCTGGTGGAAGGCCGACTGATCTTGATTATGCTGACGACAAGGTGTTGTTTGACACTTTTCAAGCAGTACAAACAACGCTAAATGCTATTTCGCGTTCTGCTGAATGTTTTGGAATGCACTTTACAGCCTCAAAATGCAAAGTGCTTGTGCAAGATGGCTGTGATTACGTAGATTTATTGTTGTATGATGAAGTCATCGAGGTTATTGGTCGGTTTGCGGGCCTAGGAAGCTGCGTTGGCGGCGGTTGCGGTGCAGGGAATGAAATGGGAGCGCGTATCTCCAAAGGTAGGGGGTATTCGTTAATCAAAGACACATGCGGTGATAGACAAGTATCCTTCTGGAGCTTAAGGATAGCGTATATAAGGCGACAGTAAGGGCTATGTTATTTTACGGCAGCGAAACCTGGCCGCTCAGGTTTGAAGACGTGAACCGTCACCAGGTGCTTGACCTCCAACTTTTGCGTTCGATCGCTCGTATCGGGTAATATCAGCGAGTAAACAATGGGGAGATTAGGAAGCGGTTGTTTGGCAGCGATTGTCAGACGAGTTGTTCAGTTCATTCTTTTACACTTGCACACACTTAAATGGCTGAGTCATGTTCTAAGGATGCCAACTAGTCGTCCACCACATCGAGCACTGTTTGCCGACACTGCGGCCAGTTGGCGAGATGGTACGATATGGACAGACGACCTGGCGTAGACAAATGAAATTGTTCACGAATGGGTTGGCCATTGTAGATCGGATTCGCCTCTCAGGCTGAGGCCCTCGCGACTCACAGAGTCGGTGGCTCGAAATGTTAGGTGAGATGGTGGCTAATCGAATTCAGTGGCGTGAATGTTGTCGTTGGTTGACCGAGTTATCTGTTAATTGAGTGCACTTAATGACACGGTGTAGTGAAATGCGTAAGGAAACTGTCCTGTTTATGATAAATTGATTTCATCTACAGCTCGGTTATTTATTTTCAAGGTGTATACACCCTGATGTGTGTGTTTGAATATAAACGGAGCCATTTTTCATAGTTAGGTTCCTTCCCGTGTCCTGTTTTTTACCTCCTCCCTATGTAGGGTTTGCTTTTTTCCTTCGTGGTCGTGCGGCAGTTAATTATTAGTGAGAACCACTGAGGTATTGCAGTTTATGATGGAGATGATAATGGTGTTGATGATTATCGCATTGCTGTGACTTACCGGATTTGAGTTTTAAGCATTCGTTAGCGTTACTTTGAGCTATTCCACCCATATCGATCCGACTTCGTCTGCCATTTATTCCTCTACCCTAGTGTAATCACTGTCAGAATTCTAGTATCTCCGGCCCTTTGCAAGTTGCCTTCTTTCCTTCTCCTCTCCCCGATGGATTTCAGTAAAACCTTCAGGCCATTCCGTGTTAGGAAACCGCAAATTAAATCGATGAGGCCATGTGAAACTGCGGCTAACCTTCAAACATTGATAGCTTCAAGGAACTTTGTTCAGCAGTGTTGAGTATGATTAATCTCTGTAATCCTTTATTTCATATATTTCGAATGGATAACTTGCAATTCGATTTCTCTAGTTAAGGGACTGCGAAGATCGGAATTTGAGGGCTAACAAGTTTAACTTGGCGAAAACCCAAATGAAGTTTTCACTTCGCCCAGTGAGACTGTCACTAACTATGTTGTCGGATGGTTAAACTCCATTTCTTCGATTGTCCGACAAATAGGAACCGACAACGAAATCCGTGATTTAAACGAGTTCATTGAAATTCTAACAGAACGAGTTTACCGAAAGCAGGCTTCCTAACTGGGTCGGTTTGGCAGACAGCGCTGGTGCATCATTGTAAACAGAATCATGTTCGCGAGCACCGAGGTCTGCGGACATTTCGGATCAAGTCGCTCAGCTTCGTCATGCCAGTGGTTTGACCACACGATGTGTGTGTCAGCTGCTTCTAGCAGCTGACACACACCTCAGTTATCAAAGGACAACACAGTCCTCGGCACCAACATGCATCAATAAGTGCTAGTGAGTAAAGTATAAATATTACACTTTCCTAACTGTGTGTGCTAGTACAAAGCATCTGTCACCCATCGATGCACGAAGATGCTGCGTTCGTGGAAGAAACTACGTAGTAGATGAAACACGTAATGCAGTTTTCTGGATCCGTCGTACTACCTGTGGACTGATGTGAAGTTTTATGGTCGGGTTGTCAAAATAATAAGAAACGCATGACTTTTCTCAGCGTCTTGTTATCCGCCCGTGTTGTTCTACCTCATGCCAATATATTTATTTTATAACGATCTTTAATCACATCTTCTTGCCAAAATAAAGGCAAGTTTCTGCCTTATGAGGATCGATGTGAGCAGTTTATTCAAAACTGTCGCTGAATTTGACCTAATTAAAGGCATTTGTATGGATATGGAAGTTCATGGGAAAAGAGTAACCGAGGTCCATAACCAAGAAAGGGATTTTTTGGATCTTTAGACCAATGTGAGCAAGACGCTTGGTAGAAATAAGGACTTCGTCACCGAGAGCGTTTCTGAGCTCATTATGAAAAAAGGGTAAACGTGGTGAAAGCGCGAGGAAATTTTACCTGATGAATCTCTTAAGTCAGTGGAATACATGCGGTCCTACATCTGCGATGATTGAATTTGACAGCCTCAGGCACCGGGACAGGTTTCTATCAACGGTAGAACAGATCAGCTCATATACTGAAAATGGATTTACGGTGACAACTAATGACCCGGTGTTGTGTTTGTGTGTACATCTCTTACAGTGCCAAAATGTTCACCTCGTATCTGATTGGCTACTGACGCTAGCGTGATAAATCACGATTACGATTGTGTGATGAAAATCTACTCGATTCACCGCTTATCCAAACCCCGACACAATAGAAGTTCTAACAAGAAACCAATCCAAACCTCGCGTTGAAGCTACTACATCAGGATTGGACGAACAGTCTTAATGTTACGCTTTCTGTCATTCGCTTATTTCTTTGTTCCGTATTGCACCAATTAACGTTCAGCCAATGAGTGACTATGATTTCTTTAATATCGTTGTTTATCCATAAATTCGGCTTCATGTCTCATGAATATGAACTGCTTACTGCAACCAGTACGAGGTCTTCTTCTTAGTACTTGCGTGGGAGGTTTAAATCCCAGTACGATTTCTAGGGCTATTCGATGTCCCTAATTCTGAGTAATACAGATTGGTCTAATTCTAACTCGTTCCCTGCAATCGAACAAGTAAATCTTCGTGCTTGTACATCTGCTCGGCAAATTGCATACATACTAGTTATGCTGGTTATCACTACCTTGCGCTCTGATTTACGATACATCTGGCAAGGTGAAAGAACGCTAGCTGTCCCAGTGATGTGGGTTTCGTGACTGGGACGCACCAATGTGTTCGTGAGTTAGGACCATGGATGAAGCGAACACGGCTACCCGTAGAATTAGAGAATGGTGCGGCTGGGGTAGGAATTATTCTCATTGTGTAAGCTTTTCAACGCGGGAAGCATGGATCATTTTGCTTGAAGTAAGAAAAGAATCTGGGACGTATTGCAAGTGTGGGAGGAAGTGTTAGGTACAGTGTGTGAACCATGGGTGCCCCTGATTCAGTGAAGCTGAAGCAAGTGGTAGTCCTGGGGAGGCCCTGAATGTTTTGTATGCCCCTGCTGCGAATATGGGTAATAAATGAAATGAACTCACAGATGAACTGGTAAAGCAGAAGGTCATCGTGATTACTTAGAACCTGGCTACGAAGGGATATGTCAGCGAATAGTATTTGCATCCCCTGAATACTTGATCCACAACGTAAATAGACAAGATGGTAGAATGAGTGTAGTGTTCTACTGTTATTAGCTGAAGTTGGAGAGTATTCACTTGTTGAATTAATTTGTAACAGGCGTAAAGCTAAAATGCTGCTCCTGTGCGTTTATACAAACCCCCCCTCTACTAGGTAGGAGAATGAGCAACTGCTCAGTGTTATTAAAAGTCAAGTAAATAAGACACAGAGGCTCCTTATGGTAACTGATTTCACTGGCCCCAAGGTAGATTTGAGAGTGAAACGTGCTGACAGTGAAGTCGCTAGGTAGAAGGATGAACAGACTGTCACAGTTTTGGATCTTGTTATAACAAAAAGTCTAACGACATCTTGGACTTGACGGTTGGGACGTACTTAGGCATGAGTAATTATTGGTTCATATGCATACGTTTTGTTTGTGTTTACGCCAACCCCCCTATCCACTGTCATGGATACAAAATGTACATAAATATCCAGTGTCTAAGTTCCGATGCGAAACAGTTGCGTTGGATAGGTTGCAGTAGTACTGGCGATCTCAGCAAAACCTAAGCCGTAATTAACAACAGCGTTATGCAATTAACTGTTACACATGCAACATTAAGACGAAGTTACCATCAATGCAAGCCTCTCTGGTAGATAAGTAGGGTGAAAAACCTCAGAGGCACAAAAGTAGAGCTTGGATTGTGTACAAATACTCATGTGGACACACCAAATTTTGCGACTGTCAATAAACAGCCTTTGACATGCTTTGCTTCTATGCGACGTACTCATTAGGTCGAACGGAATGAGTCTGTAAAACTGACTGAATATTAAGACTCCACTAGGTGCTCAACGATCGAGGACGAGCAAGCATTTCTCAAGCCACAAGCTGACCGTATTATACGATGTTCCTGAATGCGTTCCTATAGTCACAGTGTTATTCGGATCATGTAACTTCGTTTATGGGAACAAAGGAAATGATGCACACAGTAAAGAACAGTTCGGACAAGCAATATGTCTTCCAAATGAGAGTGTAAAATTGGTATGGAATTTAACTGGATGCGTAGTTTGGTTGTAACGTAGGTCTTGTTGAGCTGCACGCTGATCACTGCTTACATTTTCAAGGGCACTGTTGCCCTTAAACAATTTGTCCGTTATGTGCGGTTTGCTTACATACGTCTGCGGATAACCTGTTTCGATTAGCCGTTTTCAACTAGTACGTTAAATGTGAACTACTTTTCCTACTCACGAGGATCAAGGGAACATATTTTTGTGGCTCAGCCGATCAGACATTGAATGAGATTTATTTCCTTCGTGAATGACACGAAGTTCGCATTTCACCCGGTCTAATGTAAAGTACAGTATAGTTTTCCTTGTATCTTTCCATCCTAGCTGCTGGACTTCTAGAAATGAGATACTTTTGGATGACTCAGGGTTCTTGGTGAAACGGATATTCTCATGAGCAGAGTTGAACGACTGTAGTATTTCCGTGGGGCTTGCTAATTCACCTACTGTACATTTAATATCCTTTACGTATCGTTTATGAAGCGTAAGTGTTTTAACCGGCTTTGTTACTGCACCATTTTCAGGCTTTGCAATAAGCCTAATCTTGACACCATTGTTTTGATGGTTTAGTATACCGAGAAACTGTAACTGAAGGTTATACGTGCAACAGTAAAACAGCCGTTTTAGTATTCCTATCGGTAATTTTATGCACGTACATTTACTTTTTAGATAGTCGTTCAAAAATCCAAATGTTTTCCCAAGCTGGATATTCGTAAATCGAGATGCTATATATGTTTATCTGGCATGTTCAGCTTCTTCAAGATGTCAACAAACTTGAACTAATCTCTCATATTGTGGACGGCTAGCTTTCATCTTATCGGCTCTGGTATCTCGGTCAACCATTTCGAAGTTGCGTGCTACAGAGAATTACACATGTCCAGGTCCGGTCGTAAAATTCTTCTGCTTTTTTCGAATCCAAATTAATTTCCAAGGTGATGATCAACTGTATTCAATAACTGTTCATCAGATCAATACATTTATATATGTCCAGCAGAATCAAATCAATATTAGGAAAACTACCAATACGTACACTTGGGTGCAAAATTCCAAACAGACAGGTTAAACCACTGAAACTACGAGTCACTGCTGTTTTCGATGTGTGGTTTAGTGATCCATAAAATCAAGCGTTGTCAGGGCCCACTTGTTTAACCTACTCAAACGTACTTGAATCGATAGGTCCCTTGGTGTCTCTTCATATCTGATAAACCAGTAAGCCGCAGTAATTTTCTGTGGAACCGCAATCAGAACTGCAACCCGGTCACTTTGAAATCTCTATTCTTAAAAAAGCCTAATTCATTGTGTTGTCAACTGAAGCACACTTTCCTATTTAGAATAACACGCCAGTTGCAATTTCATGCTGTCCACAGTTAACTTTTTTTCTCGTCACTGAAACAATCGAGATTCCACTGAGGAGTCTAACAATAATGAATTTCTACCAACAGTAAGCTATGGTATAGTGTTCATCACCTTACAGTTTGATTCTGCGGCACAGTATGCGGCACATCACAGCCTTTTCCCTCACACCAGACTTCTGTTTGTTGTCCAGACCACATACACCATTTTCCAACGGGTGATCGACACATTAGTAAATGGCCTATTATATACAGCGTCCTACCTCGACGACATCATATTAAGGGGTCGGCCAATCGATGAACTCTAGGACCAAATCACAGCAACCATCCAAAACATCCAAGCGTACTGTTTTCCGTTAAGGACGGGTGAATATTAAATGCATTTGTCGTCAATCAAATATCTGGGTTTCCTTTTTGATGTAGCTGGTTATCATTCTGATCCTGAGAACGTTTAGGCAACTCAGCAAGCGCCTGAACCCAAAGTTGTTTCAATATATTTGTTTCTTTCTTGGTTTCCCCAGCTATTACAACACCTTCCTCCCAATGTTGCACGATGTCCGGGCTATGTTCAACCGTCTGGTGCAGAAGAATGCTCCACGGTGTTGGTCCCTCTTTTGCCAGACTGAAGACGATGTCCAGCTCCGACCTTCTGCTTACACACTATAACCCAACTCTTCCAGTTGCGGCTGCCGCCGACGCTTAACACTACGTTGTTGGAATTGTTATTTTGCGCATCATTCTCCGACAGTTCTGAGAAGGCCACTGTTCACGCATCCCGATCTATCTCCAGCTGACTCGATGGACCAAAAATTGGGAACGGGCGTCACGCACTCATTTTTACGGGACAGCCAATATGGCAGCTCGCCAGACTATCTTCCCATGGTGGTTTTACTATGCGCACACTCGTATCTATCTGTGATTACCAACGTGGTTACTCTAACTGGACACAAGCAACAGAAGCTCAGGTTAAGGAAAGTAGTTTCACGAGTTCTCTATCAATGATGTCACTTGGACTTGTTACCGAAACCAAATGGATCCTCGACATTCAAACTTTCCGACCGTAGATGAGTCAGTTAGACATATTACCAGATACGTTTGCCATATCGGACGTGACAAGATCATCAATATTGTTGTGACTGGATCTACGTTCTGCGAGCGGGTAAACGGAAATGGAATAACGATCAATGAAACGGCGGGTAATAATAACACGACGGATAGCGGTAATAAACAATGAATTACGGAGTGCACGCGGTCAGTTAGTCTCTTCCCATCCACCCGAGGCTATCGCATGAACACAGGAAAAACGACTGGCCTTCAAACAGAATTTCTTCATGTCACTCAGCCCGAAGACAACATGGTCACAAACCGGTTCCAATTTATAGGGTTTGTGACTAGCAACAAGCAAGGTCAAAGGGAATGGACCAGACAAAGTCTATACCTTTTTCCATACTGGTTTCTCTTTTGGGCATAAAAATGTATCTTTCGTGTAAAAGCCTTTCGTTTTAGTATAGTGGAATTTTTCCATTGTATTTTGAGGCTGTGGAACTGGCTTGTGATTGGTCTAGTGGACTCAGATTTTACAGCCTTTTTGAATGCGACTGCACGCATTGGCTGCTGCGCTAGGACAATGCCCGAGGGAACACTTGAGTTGTGAAGGTCGTCATGTGGTCCAATCGTCGTATAGAGTCCAGCCCACAGGGGGCAGAGAGCACAAGCCAATGATTGGACCACATGACGATTTTCACAACTCAAGTGTTCCCTCGGACATTGTCTTAGCGCAGCAGCCAATGCGTGCAGTCGCAATCAAAAAGGCCGTAAAATCTGAGTCCACTAGACCAATCATACGCCAGTTCCACAGCGTCAAAATACAATGGAGAAATTCTACTGCACTAAAACGAAAGGCTTTTTCACGAAAGATACATTCTTATGCCTAAAAGAGAAACCAGTATGGAAAAAGGTATACACAGTACAGTCTACGCGTGCAGTCGGGATGACAGTAGCAGTTGTCACGACGGCTAAGGTCGTTCGTGAAAACCGGAACAGTGTACGGCCATGACAGAGATGAAGGTCACTCACAAGTGAACTTTGTTCGTCTTCTGGTCACAATATTTTCGGGGAACTGGCGACTTCCTCGACAAAAATATTCGCCCTTATCTGATACCCAGCTGAATCTTCTTTATCAGCGATGGATCAATTTCCAAAATAATGACTGCGGCTGAACCCTAGAGCTAACCATTGCTGATGAATTCCATCTCGAATGGGAATTGTTACGGAAAGCCCATTTTTCCCGAAGATGACTTATTTTTTAAGATTTTTGAATCTTACTCTTTCACACAATTACATGCTGGAATTCAATTTTGGTGTACATTTCTACGGTCCTCTGGTTGAACGATTCCATTGCATTCTTCTTTCCTGGGATTTGAAACGATAGGGGCGTGCTGGGGTCGCCGCCTGTGACTCAAAATAGAATATTTTGTTTGTCCGTCCCACAGGGTATTTCTATCGGTGACCCTATTAAACAGCGCACATTGTCCCTCTTTAAGCCCTGCATTCAAAAGACAAAAAGGTCAAATTTCCCATGGGTGAAAAATCCCAAACACTCTCCGAAAAAGGGGAACTTAGCAGGGGTGCACAGGTCGCAAGTAGCGACACCAAGAATGCTAGTCAGACGTCCTGTAGGAACGCTGACATACGCACAAGCGGTGACGTCGCGTCCGCTGCCTCACAAGAGGGCCAACAGAACCACTCGGCAGCTCAGACCGAGTCCAACCCCACCACCACCATGTTCAATTCTAGGTCTTCTTTCCCAAGTTTTTCCTCGCACTCTCCTATCTCTTTTCTCGCCAAGTCATGTGGAGAAATAGCTCTCAAGTGTATGTGCACGAACTGTCTGAGTTTGTTTAATAAACTACCGGAAATCAGACAGCTAATTCATGATACACAACCGCACATATTTGCTTTCACGCAGACCTGGCTTACAGGTGACATCAGTGACGGTGAACTGAATGTCCCTGAGTATTCAGTTTACCGAGCTGACTCCGCCCGAGGGGGAATGGGAGGTTCTGCGGTTTCCCTTCACCAGCATCAACCAACACCCACGGTTATCAGTGGATTTCATTCCTTTAATAAATGCGATGCTCTGTGGTTTCGATTGGCTTTGCGTGGCCAAGACTCACTACTAGTGGGGGTCATTTACCGTTTCCCTTCATCGGACATCTCCGACGACGACACTCTTCTTATGAACCTAGACAACTTTCTAGGACTACAACACTTTTCTCATCTGCTTATTATGGGCGACTTCAATGCTCCCAAGATAAATTGAACCTCAGTTTCTCACCAGGAATATGAAAGCGGATTCTCGACCTCCTTATCGACGTTGGTACGCCGGAGAGCGTGGACACAGCATGTCAACGCCCCGACGCGGCACCGTCCTGGACAGATTCCCTCTTTGCTCGACTTGGTCATTACTAACGAGAGCCACTTGGTAGATAGAGTGAACATCAGGCCGCCACTTGGACACAGTGATCACTCTTTGCTCGTCTTTGATCTTATCTATTACTGGTTACAACAACCAGTAAAGAAGTCCACACTCCGAAACTTTAATCAAGCTGATTTTAACGGCCTGAGGAGCTACCTAG
>JTDE01001474.1:92766-110669 GCA_014338405.1 Paragonimus skrjabini miyazakii | reverse complement strand
CACACATGTTATCATGATATGACATAGTTCTGGCTGTATACCTACCCGGGTAGTAAAGTATTTTCATGAGGAACAAAACTATGAAATCAAACGTTCATCATTAATGTTTTCAACCACCTATTCTCGTAGCTATATCAGCCGAACAATTGAAGACATTTTCTTCAGTATACATTCAACAAAACTGTCGATATGGATGTATAACGACCCTAGAAAATGTAGTTTCTCTAAGGCTGCCGGCGGCGATCAATATTTTTTGACTGCGTCTTCTATTTCTATGTTCACCCGTCCCACTAGTATAAATGACATCGATCCAGGCTCGGCGCCAATCTAATCAGGTATGCAATAAACTGTACACCACGGATCGTATGAGCAACATTTTATTCTGACATATAATCGACTATAGGTAAGTGCGAACATTTGACTATCGCTTGTTTGAAATCATTTTACTAGAAAAACCTTTGCTTTCAATCCATTACATTCTGGTAACTTTCTGGAATCTTCCCCGCTTGTCTCTTAAGCGGCGTTGGTCCTGGTGTGCACTAGAACTGAATGTACTCCTCTTTTCCAGTCATTTTAACAATATACTTTAAGTTGTGGTCCTGGCTACGGACTCTTTATCTGTTCCTATTGGGTAACCATGCAAGCTGAAAAGCTGCGTAACTGGTGAAGGTTGCTACCATTCGTTCACCATTTAACGATGTCTTGACCATTTAAATTTGTTTTCTGATGTGGGGGGATAAACTGCCAGGACAGTGGCTTGTAAACAAAACATTACTGGCTACTCATTTCAACCGCCAGTATAAATGGGGCTTTCTGATGAACAGGACTGAAGCTGACAGAAATGTCGGGCAGATTTACCTTAAGGACGATCACACGTATTTAGTGTAGGCGTTGCATTCAGCAGCGGACGATTCCAAATGGTCGATTGTCAGTTTTGCCAGATTACCTGCGTTTTAATAATACGGTATGGTTTCAGCAGGTAATTCGTCTAGACTGAACCGCGCGGTCAATGTCCGGCCAACTGAACTGAGAAAAACGTAATCCAATATAACTCAAGATAAAAGTCAAACGAACAGACAGACTCGCATAAAGAGCTAGTCGCTCAAGGGCCCACAAGTCTGACGTGCCGTCGGTAAAATGAAAGTGTCCGTTTTAAGCCGTCATCAGTCATTTACACATACAGTCTACACAGTCAAATAGTAATTTGTAGATCTATTTCGCTCCTAAATACAGCCCTTTATTATTTAGCATTTAGTGACAAAATCATCATGACAGCACAATCTGTTTACTTTGTCTATTTGTACTCAGCGATGCGTGCCGGTTCCCAGACCAGCGGTGCTTCTCCAGCACTGAAACGTGCGTGAGCAACTATGTCCTATCGTTTGTGGCTGTAGTGACTAAACGGTGGTGCGATGGTGCCAAAAGACTTGAATAGAAGTGCGCGTACAACCTACCCCACAAACAGCTAGTCTGTCTGGTGTGAGGTCTGGGCTCCAATGCGAACAAAAGAACTTCAGATATTCTAGTTACGTGTGGCACACTTAGGTCATGAATGCTACTCAGAGTGAGCCCCTTGGTGCGAACTTCGGATGATGGTGCCGGATACCTGCTTCTGGGACGTACCGCACAATGTGGTCATGGAGTCACTTAGCAAAACAAACTCCATGAGGGAATTTTTGACGTTTACATGTACCGGAATAGGCCTACGATATCAAATGATCAAGTGGGGCTCAATTTTATTGGACGAATTGAAAACGATAATAATTGTGCTGTTGAACGACGTTTACCTACCACATAGGGGGAAAGTTTATTTTTCCCAAAATACGGTTCGTTTTTCGAGACATCCTTGAAGAATATTCCATGGTTTTGACTTTTATCTTTTTGCGCCATAACGTGATCAAACTTAGTTTTGGCTCATATGTCTCCTCCATCTCTGATTGGCCCATTCCACTAATAATGCGCCAATTAAGGTGGGATTCTTCAAGGTCATTCAACATCTATATATAAATAAGCGCTGACCTATCACGTTGCTTTTATTTTGAGTTTGGGTTTTTGGGTATCGATATGCTCAGTGCTACATGTTCATGGCTCGTATATTCGTGCGTTAGCCATTTCTCGTTATTTGTTGGCAGCGCAGATCATAACATATATGGCGATGAGGAATTTTGCTCTGTTTTTGTTCTCTATTTCAGTCATATCCGCCGATCCAAATCTCGAGCGGATGATGTAATTGCACATCCGACTGATGGAAATGCTAGTCTACCGTTTTATCGCGCCTGGTTCGTCCACTTATGTCGATCCGCCGTCCGTGAATCATTTGGCTAGGAACATCCCCGATTTCCAGTATGATCCCCAAGCCATTGTCTCCTTTGAGGTCTGGTGAAAGCCATATGAAGACAGATTCATTGTTAAGCTGGCATCTTGAGGTGACGAGACGAGGGTTCGTCTACTGCTCCGGATACTGGGCAGCTTTACCGATGTGGTGGATTGTCAGGCCGCAGGGGCGAGTATTCAAACACTCGGCGGAATGCCTCAACGCGGGGGGAGGCACGTCCACAAACCCTCAACGATCAGATGGCGGACAACAGGAGCAATCGGATGAGTCATCACTCGATCGGATCGGACCAACGGGCGAGACATGGCACGCAAAATAGGATGGACGACCAAATCGGAGGCTCGATTATTACAACACTCGGGGGAATATCTCGACACGGTCGTGGAGGACTGTCAAAGCTTACAATGGAGAGATGGAAGACAACACGAGCGACCGGACGAGCCGTCGCTCAACGAAATCGGACGACCGGACGAAGATTGGCTGGCGGAAATCCCCCGGGTAGAAGGCACCGATTACTCACATAAACCACGCAGAAGTGCACACGACGCGTGAGCGGAAACCTCGGGGTGTTGTGGACTAGAATTCTGGCTCATAAACGCGAGCGCGCGCGTAGCATGTGAACTAGCGTGTTGGACACTAAAGATTGTGCTTTAATGGACGCGTTTTCGCTACACCAACCACATCTTGCTCGCTTGACCGCGAGCCCTCACTTTTGCTAACAAGGTCCAGAAGTTTACGCAAATCTTTATGGATATCTCATACATGTTCAGCGCACGGTTCCCATGTCTCGAACTGTGCAAACGAGATGTAGACGACTTTGTCATCCACCCTAGTTTCGCTAATCGTAAGTACGGACGGCTAAGGCGTGATTCGCTTATGTAGAACTGTACGCTCTCACATAGCTTTTTCCATTTTAAGCACAAGATTTTCCGTTACATGCCAAAACAATTCAATTTATTGCATTGGAGTTTCCATGTTAGAATGTTGGACGTGACGGCAAGAGCGCGATTGGCCCAACTAACCAGAAGAGACAACCAATCTTTAGTAGAGCACTTCGCGTTGGCTATTTTGATCGGGAAGTGGTATGAGTTATGCGGGGAGATACCAACGGCTTTGCTTAATGGAACACAGATCATCTGACCTTGTTCTTAATAATTCATTAAATTGTTGGCCGTATTGGTTGTTCTGACAATTAAAGGGTTGCCAGTGGTTAGGGGTGTCTGTCCAATAAGCTTCGGGGTCGTGGTAGACTTCGAGCTGTAATGTGAGAGTGAACCAGTTTGTGAGGACATTTTCATTAGTTTTCTTGCATACATGGCTGGCAGACACAAGTATACTCACATCAGCTCCGAAACACGCAAACGTATTATCGAGGCATTCGAAAGGGTGTGCTGACTAGTACACGGCTGCAATCCTGAACGGAGTCAAGCGTAATACTGTTTACGAGTGGCTTCTTGTGGATTATATCAGTTAAGAAGCTCAGCATTGCAAAGGAAACAAAAACAAGCTTCTGACAGAATATGGGATCGATATGTTGTTGAAATGGATTTCCGTAGACACAACAATTACATTCTGAATCCAACTGAGAATGTCTGAAGCATGGTGAAAGCAAGAGTTAAAAGGCAACTCCTAGGGCACAACGAGACAATAATAAACGGAGATCATCTGGGTGTACAAAGTCAACAGGAGCGGATAATGCGGGCTCCGGAAAGAGTAGTTATTTTTGCTTTGTCCGACGTCACCGGAGACCATTGTGCTAGCTTCGTTGATCATGCCGAACGTGTTATATACAGGCAACGAACGGTGAAACGTTGGGGTCACAACCGTAAATCCACACTTTCTCAGTGGACGAAGAACGTTCTATTCAGATCAACCACATATTGATTTTGTTTTTCCTAACTTTTGATTAAGTTAATGCATGGTCTACGAGTACGCCCAGATTAAGTAAGATAGACCTTTTTTGGTTGAACGGTTAAAAACAACCGAGCTACCGGCTCATTTTAAATAGTCTAGTGTTTTAAGTCTGCGACTGAAAATAGTAAATGAACTGTTAGCATCCGGCGATATGTTTTCTTCATTCAGAAGTTGACCATTCCTTCGATGACACTGCAACCCAATCGGCACTGAGAATCATGTGCATATACATAACGGTGCGGCGACTCCACCGCTAGAGCAGTTGCCCTTTTTATATCGGGTCTGAGCTGGCTAGTCCGTGTACAGTGGCCCTGACTAATTGTTTAGACTACCAGGATGTACAGTGTATGTCCTACGCTGTCTGAATACTAGAAATCACCCTGTCAAGGATTTTGGCCAAGAGTGTACGGAATATACCTGTTGTTGTCTATACGCTGACTATTCACCTCCCAAGGCTCATAAAGAAACTGTTGGGGTTGGTTTGAGGATATCTTCTCCTAGTTGTGTTCACCTGAGGAAGTACAATGAAATATACAATGAATTGGCTTGTCATTCCTTTCAAAGTTGTCTTCTTTTGTATTCAGCGGTTAATCCGGCACTGTCTTCGGGCTTCTTTCTCAGTCTAAACTGGCAACCACGGGGTGAGGGGTGTCACTGAACGAAGTTCAAATTACGTTTGTATCTTGTAACGGTAGAAAAACTGAAGCATTCATGGTTGTTATGTCCGACGCCAATCGAACTACACCAGTTGAGTTGTTATGTCTTTCTGAAGTCAGTGTTGGATTAGAAATTTTTCGACAACAAGGAATAGAGAAGATCCACTAGATGACTTTCGTTACACAACGGTGACATTCACCACTACGATCGCCGCTCTGCGTCACGTTTTTGATCAACATGGGTTTCCATACATTTCAGTGTTGGACAGTTGGAAACGGTTCACCTCTGCCAACTTCGAGGACTTCTGCCATCGTTCCTTAATTCAGCATATTCTGCCTCGGCTTTATCAATCGCAGTTAAGCGACCAAGCTGAACGCACTGTGGACGGTTTCAAATGAACGCTGTTCAAATTTCGAGAACACGAAACCACAATCGATGCTCCATAGGATTTCCTGTTCGTCTACCGTAAAACTACACACCCTTTGGCTCCCAATGGTCCATTATCAGTCGAAGCTATCATTGATCACAAGCTTTGCACAGTTCATCACTTTCTGATTCTGACAAGCGAGCCAGCACATCTTCCCAACTCGAACTCCAACAACGGTTTCGCATTTGGGACAGCCGTCTACGCTCGTAACTATAGACCAGGTCACAACAACTGAACGAATTCAACCGCAAACGCTTGTCGTGGAAAGGTGTTGTGTGACACCTGTGCCGGCGGCGGCATATTGAAACGTCATCGCAACCAATTGTGCCCTCGGCACTCGAACACAGTAACAACAGACGACCAGCATTTGCTTCTCCTGGACATCTTGTTGGACACGTGTGCAGTTCCGGATACAGCCACTCACACAGTTCCGTCACTCCATGTCGAAGTCACCACCAGCCTCCTGCTTAGACGTTGGATAGACTGAACCAGACGCCCACTTCGCCCTATGCAGCTGGATTCTGGGGCCAAGTGCTATAGATGACAGCCATCTCAAACATGAAGCTTGTTGGAAGGTTTATTTTCCCCAAAAATGGTTCATTTTTTGAGATGTCCTCGTTTACGATGAGTTCAAGGACAGTGGACCCCAGTCGGTCAGTTGGTACAGATTTCTTCGTAGATTTGAACCTCAGAAATGATTTGCAGGAATGAGATTTAACCGTGATTTGTATGTTTTTCTATATGAAGGCATTTTCACCAACGTGATTATTCATATTGTTTATGTAGACGGCTGTCTGGCTTCTTTAAACACTACGGAAAATGCCAAACTTTTAGTACTGCAGGTCTGTCAACTACTGGCCAGAAGGGGGTCTAAGCTTCTGAAAGCGATTGCGTGATCCACCTATTTCCCTAACTGGCTGTTAAATCCCAACATTCACAAACCTCGTAACACAATAGACGAACTTAAGATGGTCTGAAAGGAAGCTATTCGTGTGGTGCAGCGCGAAGTTTGCTGGAAGCACTTGTGGCACTTAAACAAAATCTGTCCGTAACCTTCGAAGAAAATAAGTCAGCTTTGCAACTTGTGGCATACTGTGAGGAGACTGACCTCTCGACTTCACGTCGCCTAGTGGAGGTTTAACTACCAGCATTCATTCTCAACAGATATCCGATGGTTGATCTAAGCATCCGACTATTTCGTGTCTTCGAAGATCAAACTAATTCCCCTTATTTTTTCACTCAATACCCGTAAATATTATTACATAGTTCCAGCTGAGTGAAAAGACTGATCGCAAAGTACATAAAGTTCAAACGCAATATGTAACAATTGTGAACAATAACTACTCTTCAGCGCCGTATCTAAGTTCATGAAAGACTCGAAATTTCATTAATTCCTTGTCTAGAGTTGTCTGAACGAAAAGTATGCAGCATGTTTGTCGCGTCACTCTGCCACTTACCATGCTGCACATATACAGCTGATTAGCTGGGCGATCACTCATTCAACTCAGTGACAGCTAGTGAACGACTTTGAGTGCCGTGTGTGTCTTAAGTGGTAACTATTTTTCTTCACTTTAATATCAAACTTAATTTTGTATGATGCAATAACTATAAGACAGTGTGTCATTGAGATCAAGACCTTACATTTCTTGTATGGTTGTATTCAAGGAAAACAGTAGACATCAATGGCGGCTGCGTAATATATCCCGATACGGAAAGTCACTGTATGATGTGTAATATGGTAGAGTAAATCCCATAATTCTGTTTATAATATTGTCGTGGATTATCAAGCCGGAGATACCGGTATTCAAACACTCGGTGGACTACCTTAACGTGGGGAAGATACGTCCAAAAACCCACAGCGAACGAACCGAGGACAGCATGGGCGACCGGATGAACTATCGCTCAACTGGATCGGACCAACGAGCGAGATATAGCAGGCAAAATAGGATGGACGACCAGATCGGAGGCAAATTATTACAACACTCAGATGAATATCTCGACACGGTCTTGGAATACAGTCAAAGCCCACAGTGGATAGAATGTGGACAACACAAGCGATCGGACGAGCTCGACGAAATCGGACCAACGGACGAGGAATGACAGGCAGAACCCCCCTCCCCACGAAGAAAAGGCGTCGGTCACACACATAAACCAGGCAGAAGTGCACAAGCCGTGTGAGCGGAAACCGGGGGTGTTGTAGACTGGAATTCTGATTCATTAACCCGAGCGCGTACGTAGCATGGGAACCAGTGAGTTAGACAATAAACATTGTGCTCTATTGGACGTCTTTTCGCTACAGTATTACTGCGTCTTTGTCTATGTTACTGGTAATATAAGTGAAAGACGTTATTTGATATTTCTCAAGGTTTGTGATCGTGCTTTAGAAAATGATAGTTAACACACCCGTTGAAGCACGGTGAGATCATGCTGTTAAAATCATCGTAAGTCATGAGGGGCTCCGTGACACTGATCGTCATGTTCCGCGGAATGACCCTTGTCCGACTGTGCCATGTCGTAATCATAAGTTGAATATAAAGACGTCTGACCATTGAACACCATTGCCCGCTGAATAATGCTCCGTAACAGTTATTCAACTCAAAATGAATGGAGTACTATTGCAGTGGAGTTGAGCGATCGTAACATACTACTCAAACAATGCTATTCAGTAGTAGGATCGGAGCATATATTTTGACATGCTACAAACCGCAAGAAAAGTGCAGGAAGGAAAATCAGAGTGCAGTATCACCTATAGGAGTCCCTGCTACTTGATGGAACTGTGCACTGACGTCTGCGGCGGCCGAGACGGTCTGAGGCTGAATACCGCGTGCAAATGAGTGGTTTTGTTTCAGGTTTTGTTTCAATGCTTAACCCCTGTATTGCTTGGTCGAATAAACAACCCCTTCGCCATCCGCGTTCTCGGGTCACAACACTATTGCAATTGATAAAATACTCACTAGTTCACTAACAGTTATGCACAGCCCTTTAGCTTTCGTGTAATTAGTCGACAGGCAAAATGAGCTCATTTTAGGAATCGGACAAATTTTACTAATTGAAGTATGCATTTCATAAACCAAGAAATTATCCGTGTCTATTCTCTCGTCCGTATTGTGTTGGTGACGCACATAGAAAAACCCTAAACAATGGAATTTACAAGGCTGTCCACATAAGACCAGTCAGACGCCTGCTTAAAAAACCCCTACCACAAACCCTAGTGTATTTCTTGGCGCTTTCTGGCTACTACGAAGAAGTGAACAATGGAGGAAGCCGTTGGCATTCATGTGTATCAACTAGCGAAACAACAGCAGTGTGATTTTTGTTAACTTTAGCACAGATTCATCGAATAAAGGTGAATCTTATTTTGGTACACTATCTATACAAACTTGGTATTTATGCAGTGCATCGTTTGCGTTAGTAAGAATTACCTCACTTAGGGTTGAACTCGCAACAGATTACTTCATTGCATGTCAACAAGTTCTGCCGTAACCTATTCCGATGCAGTGCGCGTGCTAACATCAAACAATGTGTAAAGCCGTTTAAATTCGTTGACATGCGAACTGCTGTTAATGAAATTTATCCCGCTCAAGAATATTTCGGCTTCTTTCGGCTTGGTCTTCTGAAATGTCAAGAAAATGGTTAAGTTGGAGCTTACAAGCCAGAAACTCCGTCATATTGTGTCCCTTGTATACCAGCAGATTTCGTCCATAAAGCTGAGAGTTCAGGTCATTCAAACGTGTTGCTGCAGCAGCCACATATGTCAAACTTAAAAACCATTTGGGGGCACAAGATTTCCAAGTATTGTGGTTATTTCTTTCAACCATGAGTAAACGCTTCTCATCTTAGTATCTGTATCACATGCGTCGCAAAGACGGATCGGAACTTTGTGTGAAACCTATGCTTCTGACGATATCTGTTAAAATTCACGATGTTTCAGTTTTCGTAGCAGGATCAGCTGGACAGCCATCACTATTACATCTTTCAAATAGGAAGTATTTCATGATGAATTATGTAATACGCTTTTATGACTTAATGAAGTCCAGGATCTTACTTGTGACTTTAAGGCAATACTATGTTATCAGACAAAATCCGACCATAAGTAGTGCCATAGTAGTTGCGATTATTGCTGGTTTTGATTGTTTCCAATTAATGTCTGTCGTACATCTGAGCATTACTTCAAGAATATTTGCTGATATGATAATGCATTTAATAGGTGACAATCTTAGCACCTGTTGTGCATTACAAAAAGGCAACCCTGCTTTATTGAGTACTGAAATGTACACATACCCTCGTGAGTTCAAAATTCTGTGACTCACCAACCTTGACGTATCTCTCAGATAAGTTGAAGTGAATACATTCTGACTATAGGGGTCAAGTGCTGATTTGACTTGTCAGCAGAGCGTCAAACTTTGTTGTTTTTATCCAGTTAGTTGCTTCTGATTCACCTGACGCATGTGAGTGTAAGTGTCACCGTAGTTCTTATTTTTCCAAGTAACGAGACTGTGCATTTTTCTAGATGGAGAGTATACTGTCAGAATAAGGGTCACAATGTGACTGATTGATTCAATTACTGCTGCAGTGGAGGTTTATGTGGTTGACACTTAAGGCAGCAGTTAGTCAACTGATTGCGATCACACCAGACAATGTTGTTGTTGTTGTTTTAATGCTGTTGAATGTCGATGAACGTTGGGACTATGGGCCGGTGGACGTTACATTTCTGTTTGAGACAGTGGTCCTCAGGTTGCCGACCCCCAACAGTGACAGTGCAGATTGTCAATCTCGGACGGACTACGTTCACCCAGATCAAAATGGTGTCAATATAATACTCGCACGAAGTTTCGTATGATGGTATTTTCTCAAGCTGTCAGCTATTGTACAGGGCAAACTCCTCACAAGGACCGGAACATCTGCGGCAGTAAAATAAAAAGAGATGGATTCATACCAGTCACATATTTATGAACCGTCAACAAACGCAATCGATCGTTATCTCATACAATAGACAACAGTAATTCAATGAGACAAAAACACTTACGGCTACGTATTCCAAGTGTAAATGCTAATAGTGGCTGAAAGTCACTTCAAACTTAAAAAAAACAAAACCTAAAAAACGCCTAAAAACATTGGTCAAAGCCCGCTGTTTCTACCTGTAGACCATTCGGTTAGATCTACAGGAGATGGATTGGCAGGACATACCTTTCGAGAGTATTTAAATACAAAATTACATTGAATTACATTGAATTACATGCGTAGTTTACCTTCCCACGAGGTCGAGGATTATTCTTGATAACAGGGTTTCACTAATCGTTGAACTTCGAACACCATCCAACACATTATCCGCTTTTCTCGTAGACAAAGTTGCCGGGCGTATCGATTTTACTGTCAATTCATCGTATGTGTGACCGTGTCTCTTCCCGGCTGATCAGGTTTCAAAATAGATTCCTCTATCACTCCTCTCTTCCACAAATCACCTGTAAGTAGTAATGGACCACTATGCAAATTACATTCCAAATTAAATCACTTATGTCTGGTCCGCAATGTTGACAAGTATTCCTTGATCCAGCGTGTTCATAATATTTCGAGTAGGTAGCTAGCTTTTTACTATATTTTTCCAAGATTGCCATCGCCGGATACGTCGGGCATCGCAGACATGTAAACTGATATGAACAACAGGTGGTTAGCTTTTGATGTAGTCATACCTTTGAGGTCGCTTAAAGATTTGGCTATCGGGCAATGTGATTAGGTTTTAACCCGTTCCTAGTGACTCAATGATTGCATCATAGGCTGCCACACATTACTTTTATGACTTCAGTTTGGTGGAAAAGAAATCCAATCACATTCACTCTGTTTCAGTCGACGTTCTGAGTGCCGGAAGCGCAATCTGGTTATTTACTTCGAACCACGAAACTACTTTCCAATACCAGTGTTGTGACCGCAAAAGCCCGTTGGTCTGGGGAGTTGCTTGTTGCATGAAATCTATCACAGGTTACGTAAAAATATAGAACAATGAACGCAAACACTGTTTTGCATGGGTGACCTGTGTACGTATCCGTTGAAAACAGTGCATTGTCATTCTTTTCGGTGACACTTCACACATCATGTGCATACACGTTTCCAATAGTCGCTTCTGATCTCTATACTTCTTAACGTTCGGATCTGTCTTTCAGTTTCCGAACGCACGATTTATACCACATTGTTCACTAATGAAGGTGCATGCTATGCAACAGTCGGTGTATCACTTCAGATTATCCCTGTTGTTGACAAACCTTTAGAAGTGAGTCTTGACCTTACAAATGGATGGTATGAACATGTATTTTTCGGCTTAATAGGCACGACCATAGACATTCATATATTTTATCAATAAAGTGGTTCTTTTTATTACAAACAATCCAAAGTAATCCACGCCACCATCCACAAAGTGTTCTCGCAAAGGGCTATTTTGTGGTGCAACTGAAACTCCATCTTTTACTGATAAAGGGAGAATATCATCCTTTACAATGAATGCAGCTCAACAACACTACTTACGTTGGCGAAAGTTCCTGGGAAACCCAAAACGCTGTCGAAGGTAGATAAAAATTTTGGTAACCAATAGTGTCCGTTAACTTCATGAAAAAGTGGAACTAACAGGTGGGTTACAAAATTAGCTTTGAGTACTTTCGTTGGACATTTTTCTTCATCCGATTGGGAAGCTCATTCCAAGTGTTCGCAAATTTGTAAAATTCCTTTGTGCAGAAAAGCAGTAAGCGTCCGTAGTAGATTGATTTTTCACTGGAGGCTGCAAGCTACCTAATTTGGTTTGGATAATCTTATATACCTTCCGATAGAATTCATGTTGAACAATTCGAATTGTATGCTGTTCTTAGCAGCTTAATTCGTCCGATGTCGTACGAAAAGTAGTTGAGACGGTTGGCAATTTTGAAGAATTTCCATGGATTGTAAATATCTGAAACATTTTGGCAAGATAATCGTTCTCATCAGAGCTATCTAAGAACTAAATCAGACAGGCCCATTGGGTCGTTATCAGGGTAGTCGACAGGTCCCCGAAAATATTGTGACCAGAAGACTAATAAAGTTCACTTGTGAGTGACCTTCATCTCTGTCATGGCCGTACACTGCTCCGGTCTTCACGAACGACCTTAGTCGTCGTGACAACTGTTGTTGTCATCCCGACTGCACGCATAAATTTTACTGTCTAGACTTTTGTCTGGTCCATTCCCTTTGACCTTACTTGTTGCTAGTCCCAAACCCTATAAATTGGAACGTGTTTGTGACCATGTTGTCTTCGGGCTGAGTGACATGAAGAAATTCTGTTTGAAGGCCAGTCGTTTTTCCTGTGTTCATACGGTAGCTTCGGGTGGATGGGTTGGATGGGAAGAGATTAACTGACTGCGTGCACTCCGTACTTCATTGTTTATTACCGCTATCCGTCGTGTTATTACCCGCCGCTTTATTGATCGTTATTCCATTTCCGTTTACCCGCTCGTAGGACGTAGATCCAGACAAAACAGCCGTGTATTTTGTTCACACAACGAATGAGTAGTACTGACGTCATCTGCCCTTGGTACCTGACTGTCAGTAGAAAGGAGAGAGTGATTGTCAAGTTCACGCAGTCTGATCATCGCATAAGAGGCTCCTCCCTTGGTGCCAGTTGTCCCTCTGAGCGTCACTGATCAGTGTCTGTGTGATGCACGATAGACCGGGTCTCGTTTCTATCCGTGTATCGTCGGTCAGCAGACGTAGTAAATTCGTGGGTTACTGCTTAATGGCTGGTTACAAAGGTCCCAGAACGTATGGTTGTACTTTGAACTGACTGAAGCGCAGTCGTGAAATGAATTCAAAGCGTTGTCGCCTCAACTTTCACCGGTCGTTCATTCTTAACATGGGAAATTTGAATTGTGAACGTAGCCACAGATTTGAATTCCAGCTTAGGATTACTGATTGCATGAACTGGTATTATTCGAAACTAACCTAAACAGTCTTTATCGCTAACTAGTCCAATATATTGGGCCACTGTGTTCCAAAAGCATAGAGGTTGAAGTCTACAACTTGGTCCTAAACTTAACAGTTCGATACAACAAGATATCATATTAGTTCTTTCAATTCATACATACCATTCAAATAATCTTTCGGACTTGTCAATCATACTTTATTAAATCATTTATCTCGAGAAGCACCTCCTCTAGCCAACGGAAAGATTATCGATGTTACCACCCCCAGTGTGTTAAATAAACCCGGTTGCAAATGAGAGGATTTTTCTACAGATTGTCTGTCACAGTCATTTCTTGACGTGTGAAGACAAAAGTTCACTCTGAACGTTCCATTTTGTGCGTAGGTCTTTTTTGGTGCATCATGCGTTTGGAGGACCTTAGTGATTGCAACATCCCTCACACTCGCTTTTGATTAAGTACATAAGTATGTTTTGGCGTTACTGAGAGATTTCGCGAGATTTAAACGTCATATATCGAGTGAACTTCATAATCTGAATGTCAGAATACTGAATTTAGTTACGGAACACGCAATCAACAAGCAAACATCTACACAAAATGCACGTTTGGTTTTCTTGAAAATGTCACGGCGGCGTTATTTCGTATCATCACTGGAGGATTCGTGCAGTTTTGGGGCTAATGCAATCAACTGGTAAACTCCGGGTTTCATTGTGAAAACACTAGTGATCTACGATGTAAATCACAAACTGGCCAGCTACTTTACTGAAGCTTTCACTTGATGATCCCTAATATATATTTCCGCCACCGAGAACGAAAATTGTTTGAGAAGTCGCATGTGAACGCAAAAGTGTTGAGCAGATCAGAGTCGATGCGTTGTTGTCTATTCAATGATGGTCTACCATAATTTGCAGCACAGTAGAACACATTTCTAGAGTTTAGACAGCAAGTTATATCTTTGGCACTCACCACTGTCTCTAACGACATCCAGTTTGATGAATAGGTGATGGACCAGAGGTGATGCGCAATATTCAAGTTGATTCCGACCGGTCTCGAGAAACAAATCCAACACAACCTCACCAAACATGTTCAACTATTTCTGCCACATATGCTTCCTTGAGCGTAGAAATTTGAATAGTGAAATCAGAAGACCAGTTTTGCCAGGTGGTAGTACCATTTCGTATGTTCTCGTCAGCTGCTACACATAACAGCGGTGAAATCAAAATATTTAAGCGAATTAAGTACATACATCAAGTCAGTATATACACTCATTCGTCATTGGTCAAAACCATGGTCTTCTGATGTCACTATTCAAATTCGTAACTGGGGAAGGATGCTTTATACTTCCTTAGAAAATATCTTTAGCGCAAACTACTATCTGATTGCCTGAGTGGTATGGAATCCCCTTTTCCAAAGGAAGACGATTTGTTAATGATTATTCAAAAGGCTTAAAGACCCTTCCATGAGGTCTGGCACGGAACGATCTTTAACGAATTTTCCACATCACGCACATGACGTGCGTCCGAAATTGGGGTTATAGAATATCAATAAACCTTTGACGAGGTTCATAACGTCTGTGGATAGGTGATTCAAATTAGCGGCCTGTGATTGGAGGGCGATTGACTGGGTAGAAGCAAATCACGTGCTGCATCGAAGTCATCAAACATTGCGTAGGTGATAAAGTTGACCAATAAGGATGAGACCGTGACGCTTCGGGCTAGCGTGAACTGGATATCGGACGTTTGGCCAGTTTGGCAGTTGTTCAGAGGTGAGATAGACTAGGGACAATTTTGAAGGAAAATTTCAGTCTGTTGACTCGATTGAAAAGGCATCGCGTGTGGAGATGTCCCCAACACACACTGTACACAAAGTCTACCCGTCAGCACTCTAAACACCTTTTCTGTGCCTCATCTAAATTGAATCTGCAGCCGTTGAGGAGATTCGCAACCGCACAAACGTAAAAGACATCGTAAGTTTCCGTTGTTGCTTGTAAGCAACAAATATGCTAGAATTTCTGCAACATAAACAGCCAAAACGGAGGGTGAAAACGGTGTGCAGAGTTGAACAGAACAAGTGAAAATACTGAAATAATCAATAGCGTAACATTACAGTAATAGGGAAAATGCAAGTTCCACCCCCTGAGGAACTGATTGTTCACTGACCCATGATCTACGTGCACAACGTTGACAAAACAACCGGATAAGATTCGATCTGTGCATATTTACTAAGATCCGGTCACAGTTTACAAATATCATAAAAAATCCTATCGGTCGATCATGATCAACTCGCCCTGAAATAAACAAACGTTCCTCATTCAGTCCAAAAAAGTAGTGTACACTTCCTTGCTGTTTTCTGTTCAGCTGAATGGAAAAAAGGGAAAGCGCTACATTTTTGTCGACTGAAACAAAAGGAAGAAACAATATAAGTGTATCTAATGTGATAATCTACAAATTTTTTAGACCCAGAGTCTTGAGGTAGTCAAGGTAACCACTCAACAAACAAGTGCGAAAGTTTAAGACTTGACTAAATGAATACTGATTGTTCGGAGAACTTTTGTGCAGCATGGTTAATCATAAATGTACTCCTCGGTTCCGCACACATATGCACAATGCGCATTGGCGTCGGTGGCAACCGTGACCTCCTGAGACCAGTGACGTATGCAGATGAGTGTTTTTGTTTGTAGTTATGTTGAAGCGTATAATTCATCCATTAGTTTACTGAATGAACAACCTTGGCGCCATTCGCGTTCTTATTTTACAATACTAGTATCCGAAAAATAAGTGAATGTTGAATTATTGAGGAGTGAGCACAGTATATCATGAATAGTGAACCAGTTTTGATGGGAATGTAAAATGATTCGCACTTGCACTTGACCGTAGCTCACATAGATCTACAGACAATTCACACAGCGGCAACATATATGAGCATTGATGGTATGAAACCTCATCAATGGGGCATACACAACCTTCTCAAGGCTGTGATTTCAACTCCAATCAAGCTTTTACGGGGTAATCGTTTTGACCGCTACGCTGTCAGTCGAAAAGCAAGGACGAACAAATTAAGAATTCTAACAACTGAGTCACACTCGCTAGCGAGTACTGCTCAGGTTACCCGCTGATCTCACACAGAGACGCAAAACAATTGCATGATAACTCCATTCAATGTACTTGATTACACTTTATGTCCACCGTATACGATTCCAATCGAAACTTTAGGTTTATCTTTTAATTCAAATTTCCATTTGTTTCGTTTTTGTTGAGGTCGTTTGTCGCGTAGATATTCACCGAAATTGATCCACTTAGAAGATAATTTGGCAAGTGGGTTAGGTAGCGGTTATTTAACTTCAGGCTAACTGTAACATATTCATGTAAAAACGTAAACGAGATACTGAAAATCATTTAGTATACTAATCGCGAAGAAATATCTTCTCTGTAATTTACTTGTGGTGTTTATATATATGAAAAGATACATATAATTTAAATTGACCGATTGGAGCCCAGTATCACTGAACGCAATAAGAATGGTGACCAATACACTACTGAGCAGCGGTAACTTAGTGCATAGGTTAACCAATCAAGGATACAGAAAAACCAACAAGTATTTATGTAAGAAGACGGAACGGTGACGGCGTAAACCTATTGGCAAGCTGATCATTACTACACTTCACAAGTATACTAGTGGAGTAAATGTGGGGAAGTAGGATAGCCAAATTTATGTGGTAAGGATTACGTACGTGGCAAGTGCATCGCCGTAACCATGACTACGGTAACTAGAGTTTTGACAGGCTTTCTTTGCTGACGCAATTCTGGTCTTAGAGAGTGGATGCTGATCGATTTTGCTGTGAGTAAAATTGCTTTCCTGAGGCATTTACTGAGCATCAGCTGTATTTTAAAGATAGTCGACACCACCCGTTTACCGTTGGCTGCGTGTCCGCCGTCCATTAGGCGGCATAAAATCGTACTGTTGACAGATGTGACAGTGTCTTTACTGAGGGATCTTAGGTAATGCTTAGTGATGCGCCTGGATAAGTAGCTGAAGTTTGGAGATTTAGGTTGTTTCCAATAGAGCACCACCCACGCTTGATTGCGCTCTTCGCATTCAGATAAGCCTTTCAGCTAGCCCACTTCCGAATGGCGTATTACATTGGAGTTTCGCTCCTATTCGAGCTCATGAGTAATGCATATCCATATCTGGTCCGTAATTTGAACTATGACCCTTGTGCTTTTGAGACTAGCGTCTTAATCACAACGTAATTAGTCTTAGACTATACCATTTTGCATATCTGTTTCCATTTTAGGCACAAGATTTTTCATTTCATGCAAAAGCAAATCATTTTGGTGCATTAGGATTTCCATGTTAAAATCTTGGACGTGACTGCTAGAACGCGATTGGTCCAACTAACCGGAAGGGACAACCAATCTTAATTAGAGCACTTCAGATTGGCTACTTTGATAGAGGAAGTGGTACAGGTTATTCAAGGGACGTCAGCGGCTTTGTTTAATTAGAACGGGGTTAGCGGTTACAGTGGAGCACAGATCATCTGACCCTGTCCCTATTAATTCATCAAACTGCGGACCGTATTGGTTCCTTTGACAGGTGAAGGGGTGCGAGTGGTTAGGAGTGTCTGTGGATCTCA
>JTDE01001474.1:55818-76961 GCA_014338405.1 Paragonimus skrjabini miyazakii | reverse complement strand
GTGCTCTTTGTTTGAGGGTACCTTTTCTAACCCCCTTCTTCCTGATACGGAAGACAACCATGAAAATAATTCTGCTGTCTACCCATAGGATCGTGCTTCGCTAACTAAGCACTCCTACGCGATCAGTAGTGCGACATACAATCCTATGAGTGTAACTGCTTTTCGTCTGACTGCTCCCCGTTGGCCTGTCTGACAAGGTTGCACCTGGAAGGACCGGAGTCCTAGTCAGCATAGCCCGCCGGATCAAAACAGTACACAATCTCGATCACCTCGCCAAGGTAGCAGACATTTATTCACGTGTTGAAAAATTATATAAACTTTGGGTTTTTTTTTGCGCGTTTGAAGCAGATAACAGTTGTTGCCTTCAAACATGAATCATAAACTTTACGGGTCACTGGTGTGATTACATAGAACACCAAAACACACGTACTACCCGTACCACATAGCCTACCATCTATAAGCAAATAAGTGTCAGTCTAAACTGCCTGGGTATGATGTGGACGGTCTGTTAAGGTGGTCGACTCAGGGATCATGTTTGGTCATGGCTTGTTTGTACGACAACATTGACACTGACTGCGTGTTTCATCGGTTTCGAAAATCAGTCAACGGTGTACAGGTTAACTGCTGTTTGATGCTAAAGAGTCACTATTGTCTACCAATTTCCGGTTTATCATTGTTGGCCATTGCGAGCCGATTCACGCTAGCGACATTTTCGTTTTGGACTCTTATGTAGAATGCTCTTTAATCAACGCATCCATTTGTAAATATCCTCCTGGTAATTTTGTCTATGGCGATCCATTGCCAGAATAAAGGAACTACAATGCAACACGACTACTATTTATGTTCAAAATGTCACGTGACACAGCACCTGTTACCAGAGTAATGTGCTTAAGCTGCTAGTGTAGTGAGGATTAGCGATCGCACTATACTACTCACACCAATGCTATTCAGTAGAGAGGCAGGAGCATAGAGTTTGACGTTGAAGTAGCTGCAGGAAAAATACAAGGAGAAACATCGGAGTGCGGCATCGAATGAAATGGTTCTTGGTACGTAAATGAACTAAACACTAACGTCTGTGACAACCGTGACCGTCTGGTCGCAGTACCGTACGCAGATGAGTGTTTTTGTTTGTTGTCTTATTGAAACGCATAACCCACGTGTTACTTTCCTGAATAAATAACCCTTGATCCATCAGTGTTCATGTCTCACCACACTAGAAGAGAACTCCAAAGAGTGCTGGAAGGTACTAACTGAGTGAACTGTCTTACACTGGACTAGTTTCTAACTTTGAAAATGTCGATTCATGCATTGGTTACAGAGAAGAGAAAACCCTCTCTTACAAATACCTATTTGTGAACCCCAAGTTCATCTAGGTTTTTCCTGAAAACGGGTTTGTACTATAACCAGACGAGGATTCCTTGCTGTAGTATTCAATGAGTTCGTAACAGTTAGTCAAGCAAAATCACATTCGAATCTCATATAGATTGGAATTTCCACATGACTACAATTCGATTAAGTAGGAAAGTAGATGCGATATGATTTCACAAAGTTACATTTGCATCTGAATTACGTGTTAAAATCCAAAGGTTAATAACTTGTTGGTTAACATGATATAAATGATGCAAACTCATGATGATGTATACCATTCTGCAATAAACTTAAAAATAGAAGCAGTTCTCGTAAACTTTATATACTTCTCGCTCTGTGTGCTTCCTGCCGTCTTGTTGATGTTGATAAAAGAGAACTCAATGTTTTCAAACCGAAACCTCTCTCCATTCGTGATTTGAATCGGTTGTTATGGCTGGGGTGAAAAACTGTGACTGGACGAACTTGCATCAGTTTTTATCAGGATTATATTTGATACAATTTGCTTCCATTAGATTTCTTCTGGATTCTGTCAAAGGGAAACTATCATTCAAAAACGGTAATTTTGTCACAACGACCAAATCTCATATCATGACTGTATGTGCACTCCTTCACATGTCTGTTGTTTTAGGGGAACTGAAACTGTTTACCCTACTCTGGTACGCAACCATGTGGTGTTCATTGATTTTGGCTCTCTGTTATTGCACATGATGGGAAGTTTTATGTAATTAACTTGTGGTAATAAACAAAACGTCTATATCTCGCGACTGATGTCACCTTGTTTTCTTGATGAACTGCATAAAGAGAAATCGATGTTTTTAACCTCTTGTGCACAAAGCAGAACTGAAGCAAACATAAATCTTATTAGGTTTTTGTATAAGTTTCTGGTGAAGAAAATATCGAAGACACGGTTAAATACCAGCTAAACTTTATGTTGTCACTCCACTTCCTCCACGTTTGTGATAAACATTGAGACCTTGCTTGGGTGCATTATTCAATCCTGAGTGCAGATGGAGCAACTGAACTAACTCATTGATAACCAGATTAATCGGGGTGATGGTTGCTTGGAAGCACGTATTATCATTAGGAGTTACTATTTTGTGTGTAAGCGTACTACAGGGGATGTCATGCAAAATAATGAAGAATAGACAATATAACAAGGATCCTACCATAAGATACGATTGCTGGTGAGCATTTGAGGATCAACTGAACGTAGCTGTCATAGTGTAGAGAAATTTTGGTGGCCTTGCGAGAAGAAGTACAGGACTCAAGTTGTACTCCAACTAGACCTTGGCAGAAATGTTTATCTATACCACTACTAGGATATAAACCCCAGTACGCCTTAATAACAATTGATGTCCACATAATTAAGACTTCTCAGTTGAACTGAAACTACAGAATTAGTTGACTTTCCTGGTCTGGTTAATATGGACATAATGTCATTTGAATTTAGTTACATTTTTGCGGTCATGTGGACATTTTTGACCAGAAGCCTCTGATAAGAAACCGTAGACTGCAGTTTAAACAAAAAACATGACTTTGGTGCATTTTTCGAAAGAGTACAGTTAAACGTTTATCTCAACGTGGAAGTTACATTCAAATACATAATTAACAGATAGTATGAATCATCCGATTGTTGCAGTTTTTAATTCAGTTATTATCGCTGTATTAAACTGTGGAAGCCCTCTACCTCGATGTCATTTTGGATTGGATGATCACAGGTTTTACTAAACAGTAAGAAGTGGATTAGTAGTGACTGCAACAAACAATGTGCCTCAAAAATCTGAACTAAATTACTTCTACTTTAAATATTCATAAAAATTTTTGAAAAGTTAACTGATACAAAAAAATGGCGCAGATATTCAGTTGATAGCGTAACGTGCGGTCGAAACCAACAAACGCGCACGGGTTGAATTTGAATTGTGTAACAGGGCGTACTGCTGTGTTGTTGACGCCGTTTTGGTTTTCGTTTGTGTAAGTCGTGTGCATGGCTTACTGGGCCTTTGGCTCATGCTTGTTTCTTGTTGTTTCCTTTTACAGGACTGTTGTTGGAACCCCTACTTTGGAAGAACGCTGTCCCTCGGTGTCTCCACATTGCCCCACAATTGGTCCGTAAGTGTGACGGACAGTCAGAGTGTAAACAGCCGGCTTACATGTTACAATAGCACCTGCTGTACAGACGTACTTATTCGGATGTACAACTGTTCTCAAGAACTAATTTCATCTTCATTTAATCAAGTTAACGACATTCCCAATCACTAGGTAAAATATTTTAGAACGTCGTCATGAATATAACCTCGCTGTAAATTGAACATTTCTTTACTCAATCACACTGCTGTATTGGGCTGTGTGTACAGTACTTACCACTCACGATATTCTCATCCGTTAAAAACGCGTGTTTTTAGCGATAATTCAGTGCAACCCGAAGGAAAAACCGCTTGTCGGAATAGAGGGTTCCACAAGCGGTTTGAGCCTAATGAACCTCAGTCATAAATCTACAGTTACTGTTACAATTCTCTGTTGGTTCTGCTTTTCTGTATTGTAACAAAAGACCACCGTGATTCGTTTTGTAGAATACTTTCTTTTGGTGGAAGCCTCTCTTCGAGCACTGGAATTTTTCAAGGAAGAGAGTACAATGAACCAAGACTATTTCGTCGTAACCACTTATATCGTACACTGTTGAACAAAGGTATGCGTGGTAGTATATAGCGTACAGTCGGCATACACCATACACGCACGTGCATGCTCGTGAACGAAATAAGTGGTCAGTATCGACAAGATGGCTGGGAAGTGCCATGAAATAAAACACTTTCCACCTTTGGGATTCACCGCACCTTGCACTTGCATCCTGAGCATTGTGCACGCAATATGAACGATGCTATCAGTGCGAATTCGCCGTGAAATGGGTAGCGCTTCATCGAAAACCATCAACAGTGCATTGTTCACAGTTTGGGGCAATAATGAGTGATGAATTGTCTCCACACCATTAACATGGTCGGAAAAAGGCCACCATGGATTGCTGATTTGCACTGGCTACTGCTGCAAAGGCTCAAATGAGTGTTTGTGCCGTTTCTTAATGATAATCTTTAAACCGATACTCCACGACCAGATTAATCCTTGTTTGGTTTCATCGGGTAGAGATAGCCTGAATGGCGGAGCAAACCGCTTATCACTTGCCTTACAAGAAAGTGCTTCTATCCATTCGGTCCCCAGTCCTATGAGCTTCACTTGTGGTGCGAGAGTCTGTATGTAAATGTTTTCACTATTGCAGTAAGCTCCTGAAGATCTGACCACTGAGGGTGTGATCCAGGAAGACCAACCGATTCCTTTAAGTTGGTCAGGTGGCATCTAACGCATGGAACTAATCGACATCATTTCTCATAATGGGAATGCCCATAAGATCGTTGAGTCGCTCATCTTTGACTGTCCATTGACGTACTTTCCCATTTAACATTTTGGGACAAAATCTTGCGGCAATTCCCATAACCCGATCGTTTGCCAAATTTCAGAATCTGATGGTCAGCATGCCGCACTCGGTGGAACTGTGCCTTGCTGGCCGCCGTTGTTCCTGGTTGAATGACTGGTATTCAATAATACTGTCACCTCATAACTACTGCTGTTGCTAGTGTACCGTGGTTTCCCAGATAATTCCAACGAATACTGGTCCGAGGTACTATCCGCACGTTGATGTGCGATAATCTCGCACAATTCTGCCTCCGGACTGGTCTCTGGTCAACCCGATCACTGGAGAAGAAGTATCACGCACCTTGAAGCACATGGGAAACTCCGCTCCAGGTTTGGACAAATTGTTGCCCAAACATTTGAGACGCATGAAAGCTGATGCCTTGGCTGGATATTTCAAACTTTTCCTGCCAACCCAAGGTTGTCCAATCCATTTATGTCACTCTCGTATCACGCTTGTACCCAAATAAACAATCCCTCATCTCCCACCGAGCTCAGACCTATCGCCGTATCTTCAACGTTGATACGTTGTTTCCACAAGATATTGACCGGTCGTTGGAATTTACGATTGCAACTGCCCGCTCTCCAGTTTGCTTTCCTACACCGTGACGGTGACCTCGAGGCGACCTCCTTGCTTCATGCGCTGCTTCGGAACTCATGTACCACGTCTTCAAGTCTGTGTGCGGCTTTTATCGACGTGTCCAAAACGTTCGATTCTGTCTCACAAGATTCGATTACCAGATCGGCCCGAGCTTTCGGTGCTCCTCCTCCTCCTCTGACGCATTGCATTACCGACTTTAATCGGAAGGCTTCCGCCACGCGCAATGGTTCCGTTCTCCGGTCCCAGCGTGGTGTTTGCCAGGGTGACCCACTGTCCCCGCTTCTACTCATTATGACAATGGATGAGGTGCTGGCACTATCTTGGCCGGAGATTGGCTACCAATTCCACGACACATTAATTAGCGGTTTCGCTTACGCCGACGATCTGATCCTTCCAGCTGAGAATCCTACGCGACTCTCTAAGAAGCTTGCAGTCACCGCCAGTGCCCTGGAACTATCCGGACTGAAGATCAACACACAGAAGATTAAGCTCATGATCATCCGCGGTGACCATAAACATAACGCAACTGCCACCTCTAATGAGTCTATCCACTTCGGCCCGGACATGATCCATTCACTAAGCGCCTCCAACACGGTGACCTATCTAGGTATCACGTTCACTTGGAAGGGTAAAGTATTCACTAACCACCGTCTGCAACTTCGCACGATGCTGGATGAAACTACCAAAGCGCCCTTGAAGCCATACTGATGTCTTGAACTCCTGAGACAACATCTGATCCCGAAGATGAATCAGTCATTAGTGCTGAGCCGAGTCCACCGTAACACGCCCAAAGCTATGGCCTGTACGATTCGTCAGTTTGTTCGGCAGTGGCTCCGCCTTCCTAAAGACACACCAATCAGCTACAACATACCCCTATTCGTTTGGGCATCCCAAGTTTGTCTACCATTATTCCGATCTCGCGCAAATCTCGAGTGGAGAGATTTCTCTCCAGTAAATATCTAGTTCTGCGGAATGTGTTTAAAGGTAATTCGTTTGGCCCTATCTTGAGGGAAGTGAACATCCCAGCACGCGTTCAGAGTGCGGTGAAGTGTATTTTTCAAAAAAAATTCTAAACCCGTCTGTTATATGCGGCGAATGCCCGGCCCATTAACGCCTGCTATTCTTGTGAGAGGACTTGTCAACTGTTCAATGTTGCTAACTATGCAGTGTCTCACATTTGACAGACAGCTTGATTTCACATTCACCTTTTTACATATCTGTTGCTTAATTTCGGTGTCACTGTTTGTTCTTCCCTTGAACGAAGCTGTGTACATTGTTCTTAAAAATAAACGATATAGTAGTAGTAGTAGAGATAACAAGACACTAAGTGGCTGGACATCATTCAGTGCGCCAGCACAAATGCAACCAGATACGCGTGAGTACCGTGTTTTTTTCATACTGAATACGAGTTATCTAACCGAAGTTCACTCCCCCTGTCCATTTTATTGTCTGACAGTGCATATGGAATGATGTTCAAAATATGACTTCAATCCTACTTTGCAATCAGTAAAGACAGAAAAAGGAACTGAAGTTACTTCGTGACACAATAAACAGGCGTAAAGATTCGAGCGTCTTTGAAGATTCAAACGTCATGTGCTGTTAACAAGTTTTAGTCAACTGTCCTGAACCCCAAGGTTCTGCATCTCCGGTGTGTAACTTATCCATTGAAGTGGTTCAGTAGATCTTCTAATCAGTTTTTAGTTATCTGAACGAGTAGCTTGATGCACGAAAAGTTCGACTGATAAGCGTGCCATGTTCAGGTATGTAAACCAACTCGAACCTGACAAAGCACTGCATATGAACGGTTTCAAATGCTGTCCGGCGCCCAGTTTTAGAGAAACAAGATCAAATTCCACTTCTGCCAAATTACCGCTACAAGGGAGAATTTATTTTAGCTGCCAGAACCATGGAAGCGTGCAGTAAATCGTTCGACATTCACATTCTGCGGCCCCATAGGGCTTTGATTGGAGATTAATATTCCGAAAACCTTACATTCTGAGTTTGCCGAAAACTGAGAAAGGAAGTTTCGAAGGCATCGACTGTACCACTATTCCGGACACCTGAAACAAATTCCATTCACTTTTAAAAGGAGTTTCTCAAGTCGTATAGTCCCAGATTTTTCAACTAATTAACTCAAACCACCGCAATTCTACGGAAGCATTACCTTTGTATACTGACGGCATAATTCGGCAAACCAACGGACGGCACGAGGTAAACTAGAACACGTTTCAGTTAGGCACTATTCAGACACCTTATCCATGACATAGGCATTTAATTTTTATACGAGAAATTCAGCGGAATAACATCCTATTCGACACTACAAACAAGGAAACAATTCTGTCACTCGCTCGGATTGGCCAATCCATATCACCGCTTCATTCCGAATTGCTTATCTACTCGATGCCTACATAAGATGGTTCCAAAAGGACTATCATACTGACCTCACGCATAATACAACCACTCGATTATGTTAAGACAGTTTCCAGCTACTCTCCTAATCTGCATTCAGGTCACCGACACACGTCCCTTTCTCATAACCTATGCAACCAGTTTGGCAGTCAGCGGTGTTGTCCAGTAACTTGTAGATAATGTGCTTCAGCGATAAATCTCTCTCATACAAGCTGTATTCGAAACAGCTCTTTTAGACACATTACTCGTTAAGTACCTAGATGTGGAGCATTTCCATAACTCATTAGCATGCTGCAATTTCACAGTACTTACGCTCACTAAGCCGTTAGTTGACGGATTTCGTGCCAAGCTTGACGAACACTCGTCAAGGGAGACACAAATGCAGCTTTCGACTTACAAGCAACATACACAATTGTAAGAGCGAGGCGAAAATGGTGAGTGGCACACTTTCTGTTGTGAAGTAGATCACAGGCAATCATCAACTTTTCCTAACATGAACGAGCCGGCACTATTGCAGTAAACGGATGATTCACCAAACTGTCTCAACTCATCGACGAAGTTATTTCATCCAGTCCGTTCCTCACACGACCTACATATTTTGTACATACCATTCCCAGGAAACCTTCGTCCCAGAACCTCTGTGAGATACATTTTGTGTGTGTGTGAATAATTTTACCCGTTATCCAGTCCAGATTGAAAGGTTACTATCATATCTGAACAGAAGTTTCGCAAGCACAATATAATCAATCAGGGTATATTTTCATCCTACGTGAGCCTCAATTATACGTACACTTGTACTATTGTTGTGAGCCAAGAACGCGGATGACACAAAGGTTATTTATTCAGGAAAGCAACACATGGGCTATGCGTTCCAACATGACAATGAACAAAAACACTCATATAAGTACGGTATGGGGGCTAGATCGTCACGGTAGCGACAGACGTCAATGCTCAAATCCTTTGTGTACCGAGAACCATTTCATGTGCTGCTACACACCGATATTTCTTCTTGTATTTTTCCTGCGGCTGCTTCGATGACGAAATCTATGCTCTGGGCCCCCACTGCTGAATAGCCGTGGTGTGAGTAGTATAGTACGATCGGATCTCCTCATTACACTCCTCCCCCGCAAATATTGTTTCGACTGAAGCAACAACCCCTTTCAGATTCTCTTCATTCTATCAACGATCTGCGTACCGGCCTCGGGGATGTCGATGTTACAGGTGTGCATTATCTTCTGCTCGAGGTGTCATACTATTTACAAAGCTGGCCTCCGTGCACTCGATGCTGATTCTTCTCATTCCTAAACAGATACACTGGGTCACGGCAGTCCACTACTACATAAGGTCTCCTCCACTTTGCCAGGAACTTCCTAGATCCGGGTCCTGTTGCGGTTGGACTCCGCCGGTCTCTGTAGTTAACTTTCGAACCAAGTTCAAACAAAGCAGTTCGATCCGACAACCTTGTCGTTGACTGCTCCATGGAAACTTCTTGTGCGTTTACCAAGTTTTGATTGGCCATTGTCCGCGCTTCTGTTAATTCATGCGTGTTTGCCCGTCGGTCTCTCCATAAACCCATCTTTTGATCGATTGGTAGGCGTGGCACACACCCGTACATTAGCTCGAACAGCGAATTCTTTGTACTCTTTTGAGGCGAACAGCGGTAGGCCAACAGAATTAACGGTAGTGCTTCCTCCCAGCTCCCTCCTTTCGCCACCAACCATTCCTTAATTATGCGATTGTTTATTTCTGTCAATCCATTTGACTAAGGATGGTATGGCGTCGTGCGGATGTTCTTGATTCCCAAGCGCTCCAAGCAGTTCCAAAACTCCTCAATTTCGAAGCAGGGGCCTTGATCAGTCAATATGCTTCGCGGTATTCCGTGATCTACAACGATGTGTTCCATCGCCACCCTGTAAACATTGCTTGCAAGTTGATCGGGTATAGCAGTTGCCTCGATCCATCTTGTGAAATGTCCAGTCATGACTATGATGTATTGATTTCCGGAAGTGGTTACTGGGAAGGGGCCCCGTCACATTCACCGACCGTAACTCTCCAATTTCTCTGACGGGAATTGGTTGCATAGGATACTGACTGGGATTAGTAGTGCTCTTCAGCAGCTAACATTGCTGGCATGCCCGCACATAAGTGTTAACATCACCTTTCTTCATTCCTGGCCAGTATGCTCTTTGCTTCAGCATTTCGTAAGTTCGATGACATCCCGTATGAGCCAACTGATGTCATTCCATCACAATTGTCCCTCTCAACCCCGTCCGTATAACAGGCATGCTTATTCTTTCCGCAGTCGGCGCATTAAAATTCCGGCACTATTCAACCGCAAGTCTGACCAATGCGTTCTGAAAGATTTCACCTCCGGAAGCTCCTTGTTATCTGGTGGTTGTTCTCCTGATAGAAGTTGATCAATCACAATTCGGATTGTCGTGTCCGTCCTCTGAGCTGCCTGTAACTTCCCGGAGTCGTTCTCCAGTTCAATACTGTTGACTCCAATCACGTCCTTGTGAACTTCATCCATGTGTTGATTTCGAGACAGCAAATCTTGAACATAGTTCTCACTCCCAGCTACATGGCGAATCCTGTAACCGCAACGCCCAACGAGCCGGCACTCCTGGAAACGTCGGCCGAGCAAGTACGGTCTCCAGTTTTCCAAAGCCCACACAATCGCCAAACACTCCTCCTCTGTAGTTGAATAGTTTCGTTCAACAGGAGTTAACACCCGACTGGCGTATTCCATAACACCACCTTCCTGTTTCAGTACAGCTCCGATTCCAAAATCGCTCGCATCCGTTGCGACAACGAAGCTATGTCCAGCCGCTGGTAATTTCATGACCAACTGTCCCGTGTTTATCAATGGTTGGATTTTGACAAGTGCTTGATTGGCCTTTTCTGTTCAATGAAACCGACAATAATTCTTTAGAATTTCGCCTAATGGGCTGGCGAGGTCATTGAAGTTTTTGATGAAACGGCTACAGAACCCGACGCGACTTAGAAACTGTCGCAATGTCCTCTTCGAAGTTGGCACCGGAATGGCCTTGATCGTAAGCAGTTTCTCGGGCAATGGTTGAACCTCACTCTGACCGACCTTGTGACCGAGTAGTACTACCGTTCGTTTTGCTAATTTAGACTTTGGGCTATTGATCCGTAGGTCGGTCTGTTCAACCTTTTGCAACACAGCTGGAACGTGTCCTCTATGTCCCATCTCATTCACGCGGTAGATAACTATATCGTCTCCGTAGACCACAGTGTTATTTAATCCGTCTAGCACCTTCCACATCAGTCGCCTGAACGTGAAAGGGGCACCTGATAGTAAGAACGGCATACGTTTGAAGCTGTACTGCTTTTCTCCTACGATAAACGCCGTTTTATCTCGGTCCGATTTCTTGATTGGAACTTGCCAATATCTAGACCGCATGTCTAACATTGTAAATATTCTGGCATTCTGTAGATTGTCGAAATTTCTGCTACCGTTGGGATTGCTACAACATTATTGACTTTAATCTCGTTGAACCATCTGAAGTCGACACAAAATCGAAATTTCTCATTGGGATTCCTCTTCAACAAGACGGGAGAATTGGATGGCTATCAGCCTCCTCAATGATTTCCTCCTTCAGCATGTCCTTCACTTGTCGCTAAATTTTCGGCTGCAGGTGGACAGGAGTTCTTCTGGGACCGAATGGTCGAAATCGGTCTGGCTTGATGGAGATCTCGTGTTCAATCCGGTCACAATGGCCATATGAGTCCTGATCCGTAGTGAACAGTTTTCGGAACTTGCGTATCACTTCATTCAACAACTGGTTGTCCTAGGTTGGTATAGTTCTAGATGCGTTCGCTTCAAGTTGTCCGAGCTGAGGCTTGCGTTTTCTCACTAATGGAACCACTCCATACTTCGTTACGAGTTTACCATGCTTCAAATCAATAACAGCCTCAGCGCGGTCAAGAAAACCCGCTCCCAATATGGTCTGACATGCGTCGGGGGAAATTATGAACGGTTGTTCGACTACGTGACCATCGATTTGGATATCATATTCTGAAAGGGCATTAACTTTCAGAGTAAACCCACCGACTGTTTGAACGACCATCGCACAGGGCTGAACAATCTTTCCTGGCCTCGACCCAATCAATGAAATTGCGGCTCCAGTGTCAATCAAACAGCACTCTGAGCTACCACTGATTTCTATCCTAGCCTGAACTGCCGTCTTATTAACCGCCCCTATTACTGTGTCTCCCTTCCCAGACAAAGACAATTACTGAAACGTTTACTTAAGTACGGCTTTTTCTTGCCAAGTGGGCAAACTCTTCGCCAATGTCCACGTCTTTCGCATCTGTAGCAGAAGTCGCTACGATTCTCATCCTTCTTCACCTTCAAAGCCGCCACTTCCTGAGTCAACTTTTCCACTGCGCTTCGAAGGTCATTCAGTTCACTTAGTTCGCCTGCCTACAACTCGCTGACTGTTAGGGAGTCTTTTGTCAGCAATTGTCGAGTCGCATCAGCCAGCTGTTCCAATGTCATCGGATGGGCGATGAGAGCAACCCTGAGCTGATTCCCGACTGCTGGTGGCATTTCGTCCAAGAATTGGTTTGTCAGCATGCACTGCTCTGAATCCTGATTCAAATGTGGTAGGTCTCTGGACAACGCTGCCCGCAGTGACACGGCAGACACAAGGGCATCGCCTCTTGGTTCAAGCCGGGCGCCCTTAAACCATCGCACTGCCTCCTGACAGTCGGCGGGGCTGCCGAACCAGGCGATCAGCGCCTTCTTCGCTCCGTCAGTGAGCAGCACTCGTAAGGCCGCCAGCTTCGCTCGATCGGCCATGACTTCGATCGTCTCCGCTACGTCCCCTAAGTCCTCCAGGAAACTCCGGACGTCCCCATCCTCAGATGGCTGCGGTCACGGGATCCTCATCCACCAATCCTGGTCATGGTACCAATTTTTGTGAGCCAAGAACGCGGATGACATAAAGGTTATTTATTCAGGAAAGCAACACGTCGGCTATGCGTTCCAACATGACAATGAACAAAAACACTCATATAAGTACGGTATGGGGGCTAGATCGTCACGGTAGCCACAGACGTCAATGCTCAACTCCTTTGCGTACCGAGAACCATTTCATGTGCTGCCACACACCGATGTTTCTTCTTGTATTTTTCCTGCGGCTGCTTCGATGACGAAATCTATGCTCTGGTCCCCCACTTCTGAATAACAGCGGTGTGAGCAGTATATTACGATCGACCTTCCTCACTACACTGCGACGTTAGGCTCCTTTAGCTGTCTGCGGCAAACATTTCGACTGAAACAATGGTCAAGCCGTTTGTTCGAAGCTGAACTCCACTCAGACCTACGGATAACTGTACCATAATAGCCACAGGATTGAGCACAGACATACGGTTGTATTCATATGTACACAGTGGTCTACCACCACTCTTCAAGAGGATTAGTTTAATGCATCCATCGCTAAATGTAATTACAAATGACAGCCCAGAAAGTTGCAACAAAATGGAATGGTTGTTGGCGTTGTGGTTAACACGCCAGTCTCACAAGCACGAGGATCAGAGTGCAAACTCTGATCCGGACAAGCACTACTAATGAGTTCTAAGAGCGAAACTCGAGTCTAGTTCTTCCTTTTGAAGTGGGCTAGCCGAAAGACTTATCTGAATGCAAAGGCTGCGATCGAGTGTGGGTGGTGTTCAGTTCTGAAATAATCTAAATCCCCGAACATTCACTGCTAAAATTGAAGGAATTATTTTTCCTGGTTTCATCAAGTATATGACGTACCGTTAAAAGTGCACTGATGCACTACAGCCGAATTTGCCCATGTAACCACCCGCTCCATTCTCGGCATGTGTGCATCCTACAACTCCAGCAACCCTATTCCGAGGGTTACGTTGAGCAACCCCGTGGACACATGATTGGTATTTGTTTCCGGTTAACATTGGTGTCGGGAACAGAAGTCATCCGAGTTGAGCACTGTTTCCTCACTCCAAAGACCATCCCGGCCACTTTTGACGGTCCAACATGTTTCTATCGAGATAACATATTGTGCAATTGACAAGCTTGGTAAAAGTGCCCAACAATCAAGTTAAATTTAAATTTGTCGGCCACGATGAATCCATCTAGCAAATACCCGACAACCTGTGAGAATCCCGTGTAAGCCACTTCCAATGTTACTCCGTTTCCAACCTGCTCAAGCGTAGACAGGAGGGTACGCATTCACAAACAGCCGTTTATGATTTAGACCAGACCCAATTGCGGAAAATCTTGATTTCGGCTGAATTCGAACCAGCGACAGAAATAGCATGCCCAGACGGGGCGATCGCTTTATCAGCTGAGCTACAAAGCCACACCGGGAGCTCAGGAATTTTACATTTGGACTCAGTTATCCGCCCAATCTGCTGTGTCATATGAAACCCATCAAATGTTCCAGCGGCCTGATTGTTCAACAGTTAACACTGTAATCCACCAACGCCACTTTTAAGCACTGAAACCATACTACTCATAAGTAGTGTGGAAGATTCCATAATTTAGACGGGACCCATTTGCGAAAAATCTGGTTCGAGTTCTGCCGAAGCCCAGATATTTCGCAATTGGGTCTCATTTGAATTATGAAACCTGTCCCACTACTTGTAAACCGGTTATGAACTAGTTTTTCCTAATCAATAATCTTCCCGTGCAGTGGTTCACAGTAGCTCTGGTGTTCATCGTACACATCTGCTATTTTGCACTATTCTTGGAGATCACGCAGCTGTGCCGGTTTGTTAACATACACTTCCACCGCGCACCCTTTTAAAAATGCAACTCGCTCCTCAGCCACCTACACTGTCGTGATTAAGGGACTTATACGGACCAATAACACAGTAACACGTACGGTTCAATAGCCCACCACCACTTCCGTAATGCATGACACGACTTCCGTTGGAATGCTGATTACTTCACGGACCAATTGTCATCAAATATTCCACACAAAATTGGTTAATTTATTTAACTTCCTTCTGGCCATTCCTGTGTCCGTCACGTGAGCGTCCCCAACCATGTTGTTAATCATCTCCACCGCAGTGTAAAACTGGAAATAACTGCACGCAGTTGGAACAAAGACAAAGGTAGCAGGTCTCTGTATATCCAAAAACTATCAGGATCAACTTTCGTACACAGTAAAAGTGGTTGCAATAAAGGCGAAGGACATTGTGCCACAGCGCCTGCATTTGGACCACAAGATGTCCATGAGAACGATACGTAAGTATTTAGCATACCGGCCCTTAGGATATACGTTGATATAATGACCGGATTTGTTTAAATTATGTAGACAGATCTAAACCAATGCACTGACAGTGTGTGAACGACCATGCATGGAGATTCGGCAGAGACTGTCGCCAGAAATCCGGAAGAGCTGTTTGGATAAACCGTCACCAAGAAATGAATTCAAACGGACACAATAACTTGAAACGTTAACTTATATGAAAAGCACTGAGGCCGAGATTTCCAAGGACAGCTTAAAAACCACTTGTCAAAGGGTGCGAATACCTAGAAGACAGTTAACAGACGGTGATTGATTCTGGCCATCAATGAAACTGCGTTGATCAAACAAAGACAGTCCTCATTATGTGTGTGTAAAAGTTAATGGTCCACATTGTCCACCTCTCGTGGTAGCGACCTTTTGACCCAAAATTCACTCTGTTCAACTATCGTTACCATGCGTCTTTATTGTATATACTGTTTGTAGTTAGTATACAGTTAGTGAGATAAATCGAAGTGTCAACATTCCGCAACGTGTCTTCCTATTGTTTTGATGGAAAATTAAGGTGAATAACGTTTTCAAGATCAACCACAGTCTTTTCTCGATCTGTCAGAACGCTAATGCCACCAACTATAGAAGTAAATTTGACCAGGTTCTACAACCTTAAGGTGTGCACTCAAACGCAATTCGTATATGGATTTTACCGCTCATAATCAACCACTCATAAACAATCTGGATTTAATTCGAAGACGAGCTTATCACATTCGGCTGGCGGGATATCATATCACACACCGTCATCTACAAACTTTTCCACATAATTCCTATCCCGCGTAATCCCACTTAATTTTTGTGAATGCATTATAAACACCAAAAAATGCAAGGAATACAGAAAAATTGAAATGCAACACGAGACGCGAGAAAAATGTTACTGTCAAAGGATCGATAACACTTCGATCTCTTTTGTAGCGGTTCCCCTGGAGGACGTTGGGACATGTAAGCCAACAAGAGATTAAGGTTTACTAGAGGAGGTTTACTCGGAACTGACAATGAATCTGGCAGTGGAGAGCTATTCTGTTCCGAAGCCGCAACAGACGCATTCAAAACTAGGTTATGCTGGAGGATCACTGATAATCTTGCAACCGACTAAGTCAACAAATCGACGACCATGATCAACCGCTGGACTATTGAAGTTCTCTATGGAAATAGCCTTTCCAAGCTATACAAAGGACGACAGTGCTGTGACTGTGAAACTAGTGTTGTAAGCCAAGAACGCGGATGACACAAGGGTTATTTATTCAGGAAAGCAACACGTGGGCTATGCGTTCCAACATGACAATGAACAAAAACACTCATATAAGTACGGTATGGGGGCTAGATCGTCACGGTAGCCACAGACGTCAATACTCAACTCCTTTGCGTACCGAGAACCACTTCATGTGCTGCTACACACCGATGTTTCTTCTTGTATTTGTCCTGCGATTACTTCGTTGTTAAAATCCATGCTCTGGTCCCACTACTGAATAGCACTGATGCGAGCAGTATAGTAAGATCGCTCGGCCCCACCAAACTAGTTCTGCTGATTAAGCACTATTGTGAAGTTACTAACAACACATACAACCACACAAGTTCAACAGTTTATCGTCTAATTCTACATTATCCAACCATTAGCTGCCTAGCACCCATATTCACAAGTTGTTGGGATAAACGTTTCCTTTAAGTATAAAACAACAATCTGAAACAGTTTGTTCCCTTGCTGAACTTGAATAAAACAATGAGAAGATGCAATTCATGTTATATTCTCCGGAGTAACATCTCGTACGTTCTGATCACACTTGGATATGTAACTAATTTTAAACGAGTCAAAATTCCACAGCGCGGAAGTCATGGCTTAAGGAATTGAGCGGACAGACACCAAAAATGAAAAACCAAAATTGTGGGAATGCCGACTATCAGGGTAGCGGCAGTGTCAACATAAATTGGTTTTGATCACACAGGGAGAGACTGTGACGTTTAATGGCCAAAGCTCCAGCAAACTGGAGTATACGTTTCTGGTTTCTCCAAAAGATCACCGAGAACGCGTCAGAAACTTTGACTATGTGTCCTGTTTGTATTATGTGCCTCGCAACGGAAGATGTGGGATGCCGTCCATCAGCATCTATACAGGCTCCTGGCGTTTCTAACTGCGTCTCCAACCATTTGGGTACATGCTCCTTGATACGAACATCTAGTTGTCGGTTTATCCTCTCTATGTAGCTCACACTGCAGCTACACGAGTATTTGTATAAACAGTGAGATGTGAGAGACGTACACTGTTTGTTCGTAACCGGGGCGACTGGTAGAGTTCTCGTTCGTTGTACTGCATACAACTTTGCAGCATTATAAGTCCTGGATACAGCCGCTGTTAGATGCTTCCTCGTTATTGTTGAACAGCTAGAAACGGGAGTTCTAAATACTCTACTCTTCGGTACCGTCGTCATTTCTACAGTTGGAATGACATTACAATATATCACTGCGATTTTTCAGCCTGATGGTATTTGCAAAGCACGCAGAGCCAACTAGGATGGTAACGACCACACTCTTCAATACTCTGGTATTCACTGGACTGAATATTCCATTAGCAAAGAGAAAAAATATAGAAAGCGACGCAAGGCAGCTCTGAATTTCCTAACAAAATGGTAAACTTCACATGCGGGCAAGGTGACACTAAGTTTAACCTCTACTTCATTCGCTTAACTCACTCGCTACACTGTAAAGCTCAAACAAACTTCTACAATAAGTACGCACCTAGTCAGGTTGGGGAACACTGTTTAACATTCTCACATTCGACCTGCCCGTAACTACTACGATCGAAGCCAACCAGCATAACCTACCCCCCACCGGATCAACACAGTACACAAGCCTAATCATCATATCAAACCAAATGAATAGGTCACAAAATCATAGCATCAGGATAGCTCAGGAACAAAGGCGTTGACAATTAAACTGACGACCACCAAGTCGAACCTCCGCTAACCGAATTTCGGGTTGGATAGCTGAAACGTAACAAACCACTAGGCACAATGACAAGTGTAGGTTAAGAACGTAACTCTGACCGTCGAAATAAGACTTCTGGAAGGCAAAAGATGATGAACTACAGTCAGTCATAGTTTGACTAGGCGCAGCATCCGCGACACACCATTTACTGTTCCGAGCCATTTTTACCGAAATCAGGTCTTTGAATCCCATTTCCTTCGCAAACAAGTAAGTGGCTTCAAAACTCCAACCTCCTACAATTCGTTATCTTCTTGCCTGTTAACCCAAACACTGAAAGTGGACCGGTGGAAAACGCATAGAAGGAAAACACTTGAGAAAGTGAACCGAAAAGGTGACTTGTACGAACAAACTATCAAAACCGGAGGAGCAAAGCGAGAGGCAAACGGATCCCACCAACTTGGCGAACGATCTGTCACTGAATAGCACAGTTTGACAGGCAATACATTCTTGTCAGTTAGTTGATAGCCAATTACAAAATATTCACTACAAAGATTTCTTTGACAACACCAACATATATTAATAGCAAGTATAAGTCATTAGCTTTTTCAATCAGATCAGAGCCTTCTATACACATGAGTTTTAGTCGCATCCAGATTGTCGTTTATGACCGTGCCGAATGTGCGTGAAATATCCTGAAGGACTAACTGAGGAATACTGGGTTGTTGCAAATGAACAGGGGCATTTGTAATTAAAAAATCGCCTAGAGAAAGTTGAGTAAAAAAACGTTTTCAACTTCGTTTGCACAAATGTGGTGAAATTCGTGTGAAAAAGAAACAAGCCTACGAAGGGGTGGCATACAAAATAGTTTATCAAATATGAACCATGGGGAGAAATTTAGAAAGATTATAACACAACGGGGAGTGGTGTATAACATCGGGTCTAGTTTTTGAAAAAAATGCAAGTGGCAGACCATCGGGTCACGAGACTACTACATAATTTCCATTTGCATTTGAGTAAGGCGCGCATAAACATCACCGGAAAGTTTATAAGGAATGCGACCAACGTAGGCGATCAGAGCTTTGGCACGATTTCGGACGGTGGAAAGCGTGAGATTCGAGCTGTCATCCACAAGCGATCCCGGACTGAAATAGACAGAACAAGACAAAGTGACGGTTTTTGTGTACATAACTGGACAGTACGTATTATCATATTATTCAAGCATCTACAGTAGACATCCGCTTGATTGAAGCTACTGGAACGATTACAAGAATAATCCCACTTAGACATCAGAGGCCCATAAACAATATAGCGCCCCATGAGCAGCAATCGTGGTCTGTCATGATCAAACCGAGCAACTACAATAAGGGGACGAAACACAAAGAAAGCGATAAGGAGCGAGCAAAACTAAAGTGGACAGCCTTGGCGTAAAATGAAAGTTCAATAATGTGTCGAAATAGATGTAAACGTTAACAAAGATGCAAATAATTAAAAGGGAACTTTTTAAATCCAAAATCCATCTTAAAAAAGCATCTCGCTCGGACCACTTATCATTCGCAGTGTTGCCACGATTGGCGATAGTGCAATTTTTCATCGTCATGGCATTCAACACATCCTTCTATCACGTAACCAGACTTTCTTGCGATATCACTAAATTCCACTGAACAACTGGAGCTGACCATCATCCGCTCGTTAAATGGCGCTGGTAGCCGAAAATACTTAGCAATGTAGGCGAACGAACATAGAACGCAAGCCGGACAATCTGGAGTTAGTACCCTATTCAACAATTCTCTTAAATCCAGTGGGCTCTAACTCTACACCCGAAAATATCACGTACGAACATGAACACGCGGAGACGATGATGGTGGCAACATTTGAAAATATACTTATTTCATTTGCTCGCAACTTGTGTAGAATCGTTAAGGGGACTGACAGGAGTGAACCAACATCTAGGGTACGATACACGCAACCAAAGCAGATTTGTTGAGAAGAGTCCATTTTTCTCCCAAATGGAATATTGTTCAAGACTTATTTGAAAAATATTATGATTTCAATCTTACTTTTTTCACGTCATAATGTGCTGGAATTCTATTTTAGTGCATGTGTCTCTGTCGTCTTCTGATTGGTCGAGTTCACACTTACTGTATCACATGTGGAATGTTTTGGGGAAAACTAAAGTCTATTCATAAATATACGGACGTCGGCCTGTTACGTTACCTTTAGTTTGGGAGTAGACACACTTGGTTAAATGTTAGGGCTTTTTGGTCTTCTGCTGTTTTGGGTAACATTACGTTCCCCACCAAGTGTTCGCGATTCGTATACCGTACATTCATGAGCTAGCCATTTCTACTTATCGTAGATTACGCGGATCAGAAGAGAATTGCTACTGCCCTAAAGTCTTCAGTCATTGAGGCCGAGTAGATGAAGACTTACTAGTCGCCCTCAACTCCATCGCCACAGAAAATATCGCTCACAACACTTCAATTTTCAAGAACGATACGGGTTGCAGAAGTAAGAGTGGGCATCTCACCACATCCCGACCTGTTACCAACATGCGAGGTAGAATTACCTGTTCCCAAAGACAAACAGATGGACTTCTGCGGCCAAAAGGGAAAAAGCCATAGTGGCGGTTGGCCTCCCATTACAGTTTGCAGTTATAAAATCTGCAGTAGTGCGAACCAAAGTGCCAGGCTGACAAGTACAAAATATGTGGCTAAACGATCAACAACATCCTGGAGACACATCAACAGGAAAATAAACCGAAGACCAGCAACAGAAATTACTTGCCTCAAAGGCACGCTACGGCTTCTATTGGCGATGGTGACCAGGCAACGCATGAGTGCGATCAATGCAGACGGAAGCGGACGACGTACGTAGTCGGGCAGTTGGGTGAACAGCATCACCTTGGATTCGACTTGCTCGAACTGAGGGTTGATGGGAAAGAGACCCAGTTGATCTAGGTGGTCTACGGCCTGTTGCCACTGTTCCGCTTGAGCTAAATCGAAGAAAGTGGCCAGATCCAACAGATAGAACAATGTCTTTAGGCTGGATGGACCATCAAGAGCGAGGTCACTTGCAGGTTCGTCCGCGGT
>JTDE01001474.1:2808-15039 GCA_014338405.1 Paragonimus skrjabini miyazakii | reverse complement strand
ACTACTGACGAGCTCTAATGAGAGCGAAACTCGAGTCTAGTGCTTCTTTTCGAAAGGGGCCGACTGGAAAGTCTATGGGGATGCGACAGCTGCGATCAATTGTGGGTGATGCTCAACTTGAAAATTAACCAAATCCCCGACTACTCATCAGTAATCTTTAGGTTATGCTCAAACACTGATAATGGGAGATTTTAATCACCCGGAGCTAGACTTCACGTACCACTAAGGCAATACTGCAACGTCTTCCCCTGCTGGAGATTTCTCCGAGGCAGTAATGGAGGCTGGACTACTTTAGCATGCCCAGGATCATACGAGGTGACGGGTGGTCTAGGCGTCGTCTTGTCTTGATTAAAATCTTAACAACAAGGTTGACATGATCGGCAATCTATATGTCACACATCCACTTAATCGCAATGATTACGGGGTAAATGAATTCAGCTGCCTATATGAAACTAGGCAATATATTCCCCGAAATACTGGTATAAAGGCCTACCACAAGACAAATTTCAAAGGGATGAAGACATAATTTAGTAAGGTTGAATGGCCTGGCCTCTCCATTACACTCAGCCTAGGTGATCACTGGCAGCGCCTCGTTGACGAGAAGTAAGGTGTAAGGTGTTCCCGGCCGAGCAGAAAGTCCAGAGGCCTACGAATGAGAACCAAACGTTTGACTACAATGAAACGTTCAACCTGCAACCAATTATAACAAACTGAAATAGCACTTGTTGAGTATGCCACATTCCGCAATCGTATCAAGGCTGCTATCGGAGAGGACCGATTTTGCTATCAACACCGGCTTTTGAGAAAATGAAGGTGAATTCTGAGCTTTTCTACAGCGAAGTCGCAGCACACATAAAGAGTAAGGTTGACATTTCGCAACTGTTAACCACTGGTGAATTAACCAACACAGGTTAAGAGGTGGCTAACAGTCCAGGCAAACAGTACGTCAGTGTGCACAGCTTCAAATAAGGAAGGACTTCTGAGTGCATAGGCAACAACCTAGCTGAAGCACCTCACAATTCAATGTCACAAGTCGGAGTCAAATGAGAGAACCTACTAACCCACAAATCGCCCCACTCGGATTCCATATTCCTTATCGCCTTGAAAAGCAACGTCACAGGATTAGTAGAACCGCTTGCAGCACTTTTCGATCGCTCCTTGTCAACCGGCCGACTACTGAAAGCCTAGAAACAGTTCACAACTACATCCATCTGTAAAGGTGGGTGCAAAGATAGACCAGCAGAATATCGACCAGTAGCGTCGCTTCCAGTGGCCTCTAAAGTAATGGAGAGCTTATCAAGATGTCTTTTCGGGCCGAGGTTAATGAGTTCTAACTCAACATTAAGAATAAACATGCTTTTCGTGCGAGTCACTTATGCATCACGAGTCTGTTGATTGCTCGTGGTGTTTTGACGAAGGATGCAGACAAAGGATTGGCCACAGATGTGGTTTATCGTGACCTTTCCAAAGCCTTTTATAGAACTAATCATTCCATCTCGCTGTGGAAACTGAATAGATACGGTCCTAAAGAAAGCTCACTCACCTGCCTAGAGGATTATCTGACTGAACGTATGTTCAACATCAAAGTGAATAGACAGCTGTCAAGGTGGTTCCCAACCAACAGCGGCGTTGCACAAGAATCAATCTTACGACCCCTGTTATTCATTTTTTCGTTCTTGAACTACTCAGTACAGTCAAATCGCCGGTGTTGCTCTACGCTGATGATACTAAGCTCTGGCGATTTCTAGAGTACCCGGAAGATGTGGTAATCAAACAGAATGATTCGAACTGTCCAAATCAGTGGTTCGTGGAAAACAACTTGCCGTTTAATGTCAACAAATGTAAAGTCGTGCACGCTCGCCACCAAAACTGTACTGATTATTACCTTGGTGACACAAAACTGCTTATGCCAGTATATGAGAGACCTAGTCACCATAGTGGCAGACCGTTTGAATTAATCTACAATTTGTGTTGCAGTGGCCGAAATAGCACGAATAACCCTGAATCTTCTACGAAGAAGCTGCAAAAACCTTCCAACCTGAAGTGTTTCCCACTATGTTCGTCTCCATGATCCGCCCACACCTGGAAACAAACATACAGTCCTGCGTACTTGTCCTAAGAAAGATCTGGCACTTATTGGAAGTTGTCATATTTTATTTATCTTCTTCCCTATCATACTGATTCCCCCATGTATTATTCTAATCTACCATCCTGTTCGTTACGTTGTAGATCACACGTCTCGGTTTCTGATTCATTAAAACCTTCCGATCAGGCGTTGTCCTCTCTTCACTCTCTCGGTTACTCCTCACGGATCTATTCGTTATAATTTGATCAATCAGAAATAATGGAGCGTCTGCTACGGCCGGACCGAGTTGATCCGGATCAAAACTCCACAGACAGTTGTGACGTTTAGGAACACTGGCTATATACTTTTCCAAATTTTCTTGAAGTGATTGCTTTTCATAAACCTGATCATCTAAAATCAATTATACACGTCTTGTCCCCCGCCATTCACAAATTCCTCACTCACTGTACTGATTATGATTTTGCTATCGTCACACTCCATTCTCTCTACGTACAACAAAAGTGACATTTTTGCACGCCACCTTTTAACAACTAGTAAACAAGCTCCAAATGAAACTCTCGACCAGTTCACACAAAAACTCCGAAACCTTGCCAAGGATTGCAATTTTAAAGCTGTCAGCGCGCAGCAAAATCAAGAGGACGCTATCCACGATGCCTTCATAAGTGGACTCTTATCCAACTCGATTCGCCAACGATTGCTCGAATACAAAACTTTAGACGTAAAAAACCGCTTACGATCACGCGAAGGCTTTAGACCTGTCTCAATAACAATCACATTCGTTCGTGCAGTCTCAGCCTCCACTTTACAATAGAGCTGCTACCGACGCCTCACTAAATGCTGCCGAGAAATCCAACAGTCATTACGAGACTACACTAGCTGCAGCCCAAACTAACTGTTTCCTTTGTGGGTACGACCGATACCCTCGCCACAAATGTCCAGCTAGAGATTCAGTCCGTAAACCATGCGGGAAACGGGACCACTACTAAAATGTTTGTTGCACTAATACACATTCGAAACACACGGCACCAGTTTCTCCATTCTTTACCTCCTTTATCATCACTGCTGCAGCTCCAACTGGCCTTACCAGAGCCATCACTGAAGTGGTCATCAATGGGATAACCCTAGAAGCGCTGGTTGACACAGGGAGCTCAGAAAGCTGTTTTTGAAGCGGTCTTGCTCCGAAAGCAATGGACAAAATGGCTATCAAGTAGCTAAATCGTTCTGGCTTCCACGCGACTAACCAGCAACACCAAAGGCCACTGTCTTGTTTCATTAGTTCACAAAGGTACATCTTACAGGAATGTCAAATTGTCCACCCTCCCCAATCTGTGTGCTGATGTAGCACATTATGACTTCCTACAGCGGCACAAATCTGTGGAAACATCCTTTCATGGTGTTCAACTCCCATTTCCACTGTGGCCTAGCTGCCGCTACTCTTCCAGCTCCTTCTCTCTTCATTCAGCACGATCCCTCTGGTCGTCCAATCCGTACTAAATCGAGATAACATAGTCATCGTGATGAAATGACGGCATCATCGAATCTTCGCGATCACCGTAGCATGCACAGGTTTTGGTCACTACCAATGATCGCCATAAACGTCGCATGGTCGTCGGTTATAGCCCAACTATTAATCGGCTCACTTACCTGGACGCCTCCTTCGTACCGATGACATTGGTAAAGAAAACTTCACAGTTCACTGTTTTCAGTACGCTGGACCTCCACAGAGCCTATCACCAAATACCCTTTAGCGAAAGCGAAAGACAATATGCCGCATTTGAAGCGTGCAATAGCCTATACCAATTCCGCCGCATATCTTTTGGAATGATCAATGGTGCTGCATGCTTCCAGTGAGCGACGGACGAGCCGATCGGCCGAGAAACGCCCAAGAGAACCTTTATCTACGTCGACAATATTACTGTATGCGGAAAAGATGCGAATGATCATGAGACTAATCTCAATCGGTTTCTGCAAGTAGCTGGTAAATACAGACTGACACTAAATCGAAATGAATATGTTTCCGTTACCAAAGAAATTCGTCTGTTAGGTTATGGAATATCCAAAGGATCCGTGAGGCCAGATCCTGATCGGTTCGAGGCGTTAATCAAACTGCCTGCACCTGGAAATTTGAAAGCACAACAAAGGGTGATTGGGATGTTCTCATACTATTCCCAGTGTTTTTCCCACTTTTCAGATAAAATCCACCCGTTGATTATCAACAAGAGCTTTCCCTCACCCAACGATGTACTTTTCACCTACGAATCTCTTAAATTCGAACTGGTTCAAGCCTCACTCTTTTCCATCGCCAGAGTCGTTCTCCTTGTCGTTGAAACTGATGCCTCAGATATAGCCATCTCCGCGACACTAAATCGGAGTGGCCGCCCCGTGACCTTTTTCTCACGTACTCTCTCTGCAACCAAATGAAACCATTCCGCCGTTGAAAAGGAAGCCTACGCAATTATTGAAGCTGACCCAAAATGGCGACATTACCTGATTGAAAAACATTCCAAGCTGTTAACCGATCAACGTTCTGTTGCCTTTATCTAGGATACGAAAACTGCTAGTAAGATCAAAAACGATAAAATTCAACGTTGGCGGATCGACCTATCTCAATTGCTTTATGATGATGTGTATCACCCTGGTTCAAATAATCATGCAGCCGATACTCTATCTCCAGCCTTTTGTGCATCAAATCTTTCTATCGACTATCTTAAAAAGCTCCATGATTCTCTCTGCCACCCCGGAATTACTTGTTTGTTTAATTTCGTTCGAACAAAGAACCGAAATTCTACAATCCTTCTAATAGTCCTTTAATTAAAGCGACACAGTTCTTTGAACGTCTTAGTATAGATTTCAAAGGAACGATTCCTTCTTCCAATCGCAACCACTACATACCAACTGTAATTTATGAATTCTCCCGCCTCCCATTCGCTTTTCCCTGACCAGATATGTCTGCATCCATTGTCATTACCCGATTAACTGACCTCTTTTCCATCTTTGGAATGCCCTCATTCGTTCATTCCGATCGGCGATCTACATTTATGTCGCAGGAGTTGATACAATTCCTTCAAGACCGGAGTCTCGTCACTATCAAGACAACGAGTTACAATCCACAGGGCGACGGTCAAGTTGAAAGGCTCAATGGCACTATATGGAAAATTGCTTCTCTCTGCCTGCGTTCCAAAGCACTGAAAGTTGACCAGTGGGAGTACATGTTGCACGCTATCAGGTCGTTGCTGTGTATTGCTATCAACGCTACTTCTCACGAACGCATGTTTCTGCATAATCGGAAATCGTCTGCAGGAACTAGTCTGCCTTAGTGGCTCGCTGTGCCCGGACCAGTACTATATCGGAAGAATGTCCGGACATCCAAGTAGGATTCCTTAGTAGAAGTTGAACTGTTAGACAGTAATCCCGAATACGCACACATTCGACTTCCAGATGGCCATCAGGAAACTGTATCCATCAGACAACTGGCTCCCAGTAAAAACACATCTCAACCACCACAATCCATTTTGTCAGGCCCTATTTCAAACAGTTTCATTGTTGATACACCCTGCACTATATCAGACACGACAACAACTAGTAGTGTACCCGAAACAAACGACGTTGAAAATCTCTCCCACCAACAAAGGGTTAGACTTTACTTACTTTGAAATCGCGAGTCGTAACCTCGCTTCACAATTTTGCTATTACCGTTATCCTAAGATAACCCAGTTCATACGTTGGACAGTTAGCCCCTAATAATCCACATTTGCGTTAGTTTTTTTTTTCATGGCGGGGAAGAATGTAGTATTTTATTTCTACATCGTATTCTCTTCTTCCCTATCATGCTGATTCCCCCATATATTATTTTAATCTACCATTCTGTTCGTTACGTTGTAGATCACATGCCTCGGTTTCTGATTGATTAAAGCCATCCTATTAGGCGGTGTCTTCCCTTCACTCTCTTGGTTACTCCTCACGGATCTATTTGTTACAAAAGTGTTTAGAGACAAGCCATTAGAAGAACTATGGGGCTCAGAAAAAACCCCTACCCGGATAAACTGCCAGAACTGAATCAATTAGTTACAAACACCTCAGAGGAAACCTAATTCTTACCTACGAAATATCCCACACCCCGGGTAATCCACTGGCATATCATTTGCCATCAAACAAAGATGAATGGTTGAGACGTCGCTCGCTAAAAATGAGTGATGGAACGTGCAGGTTACTTTGTAGACAAAATTGCTTCACAATTAGAGTCTATTCACATTGAAACGTACACATGGTACGCGGATATGCGAGCCAGTTCATATTCAGAGGAACATATTTTTGAGAACGCCGATGACGTTGCTCTGCGCCGTACTAATGTAACTAATAGAAGTGACATGCCTATTTCTCTTATTTGCCTGACAGCTTGATCGACGTCAAACAGCCTCGCTGGCGGATTGAGGATAACAAGAACTCCTGACAACCACTCAGGAATAATACTCTAAGTAACACGCATTCAAGGTAACCATGTTTCAAACTAACACTAAATCTTCGGTAATTCATGAATAGATGTCCGGCGAGATGGCTCGTTGAAGCCATGCAAGAAGATGAGTAATAAACGGAGTAAATCCTGAATTACTTAATGAGACCAAGTGAGAATGTTCCAAGAAACTTACTGTACCACAAATAGATCCATTGGAAAATCGGTCCAATAACATACTACTAAACGTGTTACCTGTTTAGAATAGCACAACTCTTCTCGCGTACGACCAGCAGTTCGTCCAGTTTCCCCATCAACATAAGTTGAACTGTCCAAATGATCTCTAGAAATGGTCTGATGTAGTAGGTCGGTGTCAATGGGACCAGAGCATCCAACGAGCGACGAAAGCACCCCGGCAGCTTCCTGTTCCCACCAAGAGCGCAAAGCACGTGTGGTCCGGTTTTCTATGTTTTCAAATAGCTAGATCAGAACGCGAAAAACCCAACAACAATTGTTGCAACACCAACAGTAATACTAGGAAAACTAAAAGGTTTTATCATATACACGAAACACAAGAAACGTTTGTTGCGACTGTCGCGTAATTGTGGGCTTAATAATGAACTGAACACTGTTATGCTGTCCAAATGAATACACATGAATTTTAAGCAGATTTCGCTTAAACCAGATAGTAAGCTCCCAGTAAAATTCTTCAAGGGAATTAGTAGTTTCAACGCATTTGAGCATGTTTCTGTTTGAGCCGAACAAGAACTACCTAAACTAAACGTCAGGGGCAGGTAGGTAGCGTACAACGGTAAACGGAGACAGAAAGACAACCAGATGAACAGAAGTCAGATTGAACCGCCCGACAGCAGGTCTTCACGATGACTGCTGGCGTGAATACAATTTTTTTTTACCAAAGACGTTAAATTAAGAAATGTGTTTCCGCGAGTTCATGAACGGGTATACGATGCAGTGATCTGCCAAGTAATTTACGGTTGGTCTACAATTTTAATACATAGAAATCGCAACGATTAGCTGAACCACAATCTTTTGAAGCCTGGGTTCTCAAAAGGGAACGTTCACGGAGACAATACCAGTTTTTTTTATTGTACTTTGGTCTCTTCCATTAGTTTTCCTCCATAACAGTTAGCTGAAACCTCAATGCATTTTTGCTTTTTCCTCATTTATAGCGCCGGCCACCGATTCAGCCAATTCTCGTCATTATTTAGCACGTGGCTACCAAGCAGTGTCCGCCACCGACGCAACTAGATTGCTGTAACGTCCAATTAACACCCGTGACCGCTAAGCAGGGTTACACAGGCCTACTGACATCTATGAGATATTTCTTCTAGTTTAGCCGTTATCTTCAAACCAACATAACCACACAGTTAGTGGGTGTCCGTGAATTTGTATCGAACCAAAAGTTATTCAACAGGTGTGGATACATGGACGTAGAACAGTCCGGATTGATTAAAACTGGGCTACACTTTTGACCACCCTTAATTTTGGCTTCTGATATGTGCTACGAATTTGCGACCGCCGGTAAAGGAATAAAAATAACTTATTCATCTTATATTCGTTTTTGTTTATTACAACCAGATAGAGCCTTAACATCAAAACACAGCCGTTGCTTCAAGAAAAATGAAATCACACAATAGTACAGGCAACCGCACTATGCCTGTTTTTGGATGCACAAACCTAAAGCTGATCAAAACAAAAAAACAGTTTGTTAACGAACATTATCAGCATAACCCTATTTAGTGTGAAGAAGACTTTCTACTTATAGATGATAAATATTGATCATACAATAAAACCAACAAAAACTATCACCATTTCACTTAGAAGGTGAAGATGGACCAATAGTTAATCATAGGCAAAAGCAAAACGCGTGTGACATGAAACGGCACAAATATTGTGCTGTTAGAGAGATAAGGGGACTTTAAACTACATGCATCAAGATCAATCGATGCGGAGCTATTTAAAGTCTCAATTCAAACTCACCGACTCTTGAGTCATGGAGATAACATTTAACAGGGCATTTTCACGTTCAGTTTTGAGAAAGGCCTGTATGTCCAATTTTGGAGAGGGCATAGTGGTTTCTATAGCTCCTGGGGTACTCAAAGATTCCAACTTGGCGGATAAATGGCTAGGAAGTTCATAACTCATTTTGTTTCCAAGCAGCCGAGCGGCCTTCACGTCACTACGAGGTCCTCGAGAGAGGTACAATTTGTCTCCAAAAGTTTTCATCTGATCAAGGCTCCTGTTAATGTATGGCAAATCAGTGTAACCCTGAACATCCATCAACAGCTTTTCGGAATCCTGTACGAGTTCATCAAATGCCACATCCATTGCTGGCGGAAAAATACCTATGAAACAGTAGACTGAAATGAGTAACAACATGGTCAAATGAGTACCGCCGTTGGGGGAATGATAGTTCTGTGCAGTCACATACACACATGCATATTTACATGATTTTGGTTCGAACCAGAAAGCAGTAACAGCTGTTGTTTGTCGTGATAGAAACGAAGAAAACTTTTTAAAGTAGAGGAAGAAGTGGAGAAAGGTCTGTGAAAAGCCTGTAACGGTATGGATGCAGATATGCCGTTGCGTGTAACGCATAGCTATAGCATCTCATCCAATAAAAAATGTAAGTGAACACGAGATAAACAACATGTAAATGATATCTGCTGAAATTATTCGTCGAAATACTTTGGAATGTGACCGAGTTAGTCTTGGAGATCTGGTATGTCACTGTACTTGTTTCGTTTTTGTGTTTACAAATTCGTTTGCTGCTTGTACTTGAGCTATCAAAAGACGATTTGTTGATCAACCCTGCCATCAGAGACTATCGACCTCCTGATTGTGAAGCGAAACGTTCTATTCCGCGGTTGAATTTGATTATTTACAAGTTACACATCTGAGTGATGAAACGAATTCTTCATCCGGAAAGGTTCAACGTTGACCCCAAAGAATGGGACCGCTGTTCTATCACGCTCTCTAGCTTCCTGTTATCTATTAACGACCAGAAACTCAACACACTGATCACGAAGATTAATATATCATGGTTGGTGCACGAATGCACTTCTGAATGTGATCGGTAAGAAGAAGCCAGACTCCTAGTACGTCCTCGTCATCGCAGCCAGGAGTCTGATCAAAAGGTACGGTGGCTCGGGCCGCCGCTCATCTCAACAGTGACGGGGAATATCCTAGAAGACGCTACTAAAAAGGTTGAAAATTAATAAAAGAAGACTAAGCAGAACAACTAGAAATGGTATTGATGCAGGTACGCCATTGGCTGCGACACACCGCCATCTCGGAAAGCGTCTCTAACCAGCGGTTTGAGTGATCACGAAGACCCCATCCAGATGAGCGACACCTACCCACTTTGCTCATTGGAGCAGTCAGGCCCTACATAATTCGTACGAGACTTCTATGTGAAATCTAAAAAAGAAAAATTTGCCCGTCGCTTGTTAGCAAACTGTAGACAAAATTGTGGACAAACTCTGGATCAGGTTGCCCGAAGCCTGAGGTCTCCTATGAAAGGTTACAACTTTAAAGCTACTATGGCCGAGCAAAGTCGAGATGATGCAATCAGAGATGTTTTCATAAGTGGTACACTATCCAACCAAATCCGACAGAACTGTGGCACCGAAAACTGAACATTCTATTCATTTTTGACTATGCCGGATGTCCCAAACTAACGGAAAAGCCGTCCTTAGTATACCAGTCTGTTCCAACTTACCCCTATACGGCTACAACCGAGGTCGCAGAAAGTCTAACCAGTCCTGTCAAAATGCTTGATGTGGCGACCTCCAGTTCGTTTGCTAATAAATGTTCCTTCTGAGTGTATGACAAACGTCTTTGTTCGAAGAGTCCAGAAAGAGATGCATTATGCAAAGGAGGTGAAAAGAATGAGCACTTTCAGAAGGTCCGCGTGATACTTCAGAACCCACAAACCTCTTTCCCCATCACCTATCCACACATTACGACTATCACGTCGCCATCAGTTCCTGACTGTCTTTCGAATGTTGCGGTTGATACCGAGAGTGGCGGAAACTGCTTCCAAGTTTTGATAGACATTGGCAGTCTTGAAAGTTGTCATCTGCGGTGCTGCAAAACAAATTAAAAATTTGTGTCCTGCAGCAGAACAACCATAGCCTTTAATTTCCTAGCCAGTGACACGCAGGGTCACGTTCTGGTATTGACCAGGAAGAAAGTACTGTGTCAAAAGAATCCAAACGACCAGTTTTACATTTGTATGCAGACATTCTTCTTAGTGGACTATCCCAGATTTCATGTGTTAAAATATTATTCGGGGGACAAAACCACCGTTTTCGATCAGCCTAATAACCCAGGTATCCGGGTAAACGGGGACGCCACCGGGTGTGTCCTCAGGCTCAAGATTGGGGAACGGTCCAGTGTAAACCAGCTGCGAAATAAGCGGGGTTCTCGCGGCGAACAAGCAGTCGTGGACAATGAGCAGTAATACTAACCGAATCAGCGATTGATACACGGGTTCGAGGCAGAGGCCAAAGGGTCCCGGATCCAGTCGGTTGTTCTTGCCCACCATCAAGCGAACGTCTGCTGATCTGAAAGGCATTCAGTGAGAACAGGGTGTAGCACCGCTCTTGTGGATAACGGTAAATATCATAAAACAAACTAAGATTACTCGCATATAAGGATTTTTGGAAAATGTGAGTCAAGTAATGTTTTAAAGCGGTCGCTAAAAGCGCTACTAACGACCTCAGCAGGAAGACTGTTCCAGAAGTTAACAACTCTGTATGAAAAAAAACTGCTGCCTAAGAAAGGTCCGAGGACGAAGCTTGAAAGGCTTCATGTTATGTCCTCGCCGACCGTCATCATTCGTTACGGTGAAAAACTGATCAACAAGGCCTACTTTAAAGAGGAAGTGTGTGAAAATGAAATCACCGCGGAGTCGTCAAAATTCAAGTGGGTACAGATCAAGAGTCGAGACTCGTACGCGACACTACTGAGACCTGACTAGTTTGGTAGCCACGCGCTGGACACGCTCAGACCGGTATACGCGACCTGATTAGCATACTCGAGGAGCGGCCTTACGTAAACCCCATAAAGCGTACGGAACACTTTCTTGTCTATACGGGGGAAGTGCGCTTAATCATCCTAAGGGCGGCAAACCCTTTATTCGCTGCCATCTCGTGGTGATGTTAAAGGATAAGTTAGACGATAACCAGATCTGTCTTCAAGTCGATTTTCATGATAACTGCTGTGCCGTGTATGCTATGAATCAAGAAGGCGTTGCCAGAGTCTCCACCGAGCGACATATGTGCGCACTTATTGTCAGTTAGTGGGAGGCTCCAATCGTCCGACCAACGCTTAATCGCGTCAAGATCAATCTGTAGTGCACTGGGATCAGTGGCATACCAGATTTTTAGATCATCGGCATACAGCAGGACGTTGCTAGAAATACTATCCGGAAGGTCACTGATGTAGATCAGAAATAACAGAGGTCCTAGCACTGACCCTTGAGTAACTTCTGCAGAAATGAAAGAGGGAGATGAAAGGTCTGATCGGGATTTAACTCTAAACGTTCTATTATCAAGGAAAGATACAATCCAGTGAAGAACCTCTCCTTGAATACAATAGGATTCCAGTTTGTGCTTCAGGGGGCCGTGCGGGACACGGCCGAAAGCCTTGGCAAAGTCGAAGATGGCAC
>JTDE01001473.1:84504-146335 GCA_014338405.1 Paragonimus skrjabini miyazakii | reverse complement strand
CCTTGGTGACGTCTGAAATCCCCTTCCCCCCAAGGAAGCCATGGTCCTCGCGTTGCCATTCACCAGTCGTTGTTGCTCCGAACACTCAAATACATTCCTCATTCGGTTTACTTTGAAAGCGAAAAAGTCATAGTCGCAACTCACATATGCTACTAACCTGAACGATTTCATTGAGATACAGCTGATCCGTTCTGTCTGAAACCAGCAGTATATGTTTGACAAGTTACAGACAAGCGATTGCATGTAGTGAGGTTTATTTTGCCATACTTTTATTTCCCAATTCGGTGGACTAACTGAAGACTTATGAGCTTCAATGTACTCTGAACCGTTATGAGTCACTAGATTTCAAATCATTGAAGATCCGGAGTACGAGATGGTCATGTCAGAACCGTGCTTTCGTTAAAAATGATCGTGCACTTGATGTGTAAAACACACGTATCACCTTTTTTTGTGGGATAACGGCGATTTTACGTAACATAAACAAAGGCTTAGACTTACTAATATGTTATTCATTTTGGTTTTTACGTGAAATTGCTAGTCAATTCAACTCTGCTAATGAAAACGAATCCGAAACCATCAATGGCCATTTAACTTTGACTTATTTGTGAGAAATATGTTAGACCTTTCAGAGTTTTGGGGTCTACCGTTCGTTTAATCAAAACAACCTCTCTATCTTGTTGTAAATTAACACGGAGCATTCTTGTTGAACATATTGTACACATTATACGGAGACACAGTTTAGGTATACACTCGATTTAGTCGCCAATTCAAGACCCAACAGATAAATTGTATTTACGTAGAGACTAATCTGGCAATGCTAACGCATTCGAGTTTTCTCTTTTGCTGGTTGTTATTATTAGAAACAGTGAACGTTTACCTAAATGCACGACGTATTCTAAAGTAAAAGAACATAAATAAAAGAATCGAGAATTTAAAAGCAGTTAGTCGACGCCATCATCAGGTTGGCCCGATTTATTAGGAGGCGAAAAGCGTGACACAGAACACATACACCCGTACATAGACATCTGGCATAGTGCGCAACACGTTCAGTAGATGTCTGTAGACAGCATCACCGCCCCTCCGCTGTTTATCTCAGATGCCTTTTAAGTGACTGGGTGACGAAATCTTTTAGAATGTCTCAACTGATTGTTAAAGATCGTCTAAATTCCATAGTCAAATGCATTACCATTCAGTACAAGTCGTTTTGAGTTACGTTTAGACAGTGGTGTACACAAACGTTTTACATTCACAGTTTTTTCTTTCCGTAGGAGATAAGGACCAGACGTGAGCAGAATTTCAACATTTGACAAAGCTGATAGTTGCCTATAACGCGCTTGTACATGCATATCAAGTATGTAGGGTAAACCCAATTTACTGCAGTTCGTTAGTTGCGGAGCTTTTTTTTCCTTCCCATTAGGATTGATATCAAGTATATAATTACGTCGTGTTAAATCTTATTGATATCCACCTTCCCACTATCAGCTGGGACAGCGTATTATCGGTAGCCGTAAGTAGCGCAGGTTGCAAAGTTGCAAAATGAACTACTCAATTTCGCAGTTTTAGATGAACATTTGGATGAACTCTTCTCGCCTTCGATTGACATATTCTACAGTTACATTAGGTATCGATTGTACGAGACTGTTTTTGTGTGCAACGTATAAATCCATCGAGAACAATGGTATAAATGTCATATCTCGGAACTGCAGTTCATTGCTGACAACTATATCTTTAGGTATGCAAGCTGTGCAAAATAAGCACAGCAGCCAATTGTTAATATCGAATGTGACTGTTTAGCTACAAGAGAGGAATTTGAACAAGTTTGTACAGAAACACACTGCAATGACACGCAAGTTCGTGTTATGGCGAAGATGCAAATAGTCCACTAGCATAGATCACAATCATTGACCAAATTTTTATCCGATCTTCACCAGACAGAACAGATGGTTCAAACGTGAGCTCAACATCGCTATCAAAATTGTCTCAAGTTAAGTATTATCTGATTGTTGCAACTGAACAGACTTAATTGACGTGAATTGTGCATTTCTGTCGCTCATGTAATATGATCCTTCTAGCTTGACATGTAAAGACTTTCAGTGTAACTATTACCTTTCTTCCCGGAAGCAAATTTGCATTCTATGGTGGGTATGCAAATCGCTACATAATATTTTGTCAATCCACCAGAAACAATAAAATACGAAAATATTCCAGACTATTCCAAGCATTACCTGAATTGTTTAAACAACTACGTGATAAGGGATAAGCAGACAGGAATGTTAGATTATGTTTACAAAAACTGTACGAAATCTGAGTACTAAATGTAACGGAGTATGTCCTGATAAAAAATGTATAAAAATAATCTTCAATTTTGAATAAATAGTGTACACGTCAACAGCTGGTAGACGTTGTTTTTTCGGATGATCTACTTAATGACATACATATCGTGTTCGCGCACAAAGTATTAAACAATCCCGAAAGCCTTTTATCTTGATATCAGTATTAGCTTAATCAACGCACGAGATTATACTAATTGGCAGATGTGGACTAAACGATCTGAAAGGTCACAGGATCGACATATAAAGAATTGGTAGCAGCATAGGTCTTATAAGTTGTAAAACGCTGCACATCACTGCCGTGCTAGTAACTGATTCGTTTAAGGGAGATCGATATGTTACGATTGGAGAAACTCCAGTTCTCTTAAATGTAGCAATAAAGAACATAGTCTCTGCTAGCAAGGATTCCGCAACTTTCAAGTTAGTTATATACGAAGCCATCCAGAGTAATACAAGTTCAAGTAGGCGACCTCAAATGTTGTGTTTGTAATGTCAAAACATTCTTAGAAGCATTGACCTATGGTCGGATCCAGACGCACAATATTTTCCAGCACTAATCGTACGTGATATAGACAAGGTTAAAACCATGCGTATTAAACAGAAGATAATTACAACTATTGTACTGAGGTCACCATAATAGAAAACGTGATGAAGTTAGCAATGCACTTAGACACTGTTCCTGGATAGTGTGTACTGGTCCAGATGTGTTCATTATCACAGATGACAGTGATGGTCATTTTTCCATACTGGTTGTATATTTTAATGTCAAATACCTAACCTACTTTCTTCAAACTCTGATCTATTTGCGCTTGCCTTAAGTTCTAATATGTCCTTAACGGCAGTGACATTCACCACCTGGACTGCTCAATATCCTTCTTTTACTAGGTCAGTGAAATTTACTCTGTAATAATATGGCTGTCAGTTAGTTGAACCAATGTTATATACAACCGGGCCGATCATTCGTTCGACTCCGTTTGGACTGCATGAGGAGCACAGTAATTGGACTCAATTTTTGTGATTCCACGACTCAGTGTGAGTTGGTGGGAGCGGATATCGAGCAAGATAATCACTACATACTACGGTTAACATGCAGTAAGATTTCCCAAAAGGTCTATCCACATGAGTTATATTAAGTGTACTCCATTTTCGCAACACAACCTTCATATTCACCGTGAAAGTTTGATATGTGTTTTGGATGATTTTTGTTTACTTTAGTCCACATGGCCCTAACAGGGATATAGAGTAAGCAGCAAGTATTACTGATTCTTATCCATATGAGGACAGAATGGTAATAGATGAATGAAACAACCATTGCAATGGAGACTAGATCATTGTACCCATATGTTCGAGCAATAGACACATCTACTAACTAACGCTCCATTGTGGCGGAAATTCGTGAAGAGTAAAATTGTTGCCCTTTTTCCCTATATATTTTCATTGCCGAAAGTGTGAACATTCTTAACTCGTTCATGTTATTGGATAGCCTAGTCAATCTTATGTTACAACTCACACATGGCCGCTTCATACATTCAGTTCATTGGTAACTTGTAGCCAGTTTTTGGAACCAAGACCTACTCAGCATACTGTGACCCCCATGCGCTTGGTAAACTTAAGCGCACCCCGAATACCTTATGTTACCTACTATCTCGTACACCTACAGAGTGTGAGGATCAGTCGACGCGACTCAGAGAGTGAATCACCGAAAACGATTAATGTATCTAGAATGGTCATTTGGAGAGATCTTTTTGAGCTGCATGGATGCTACCGTCGTTGATTGTGTAACATTAAATGGCGAACAGTGTATTTCCTTCATTAATGTTTAACGAGTTACTTTAGTAAAACAAAGCCCAAGGGCTTTCTAACAGGTGCAAATATATGGTTCACGCAAGTTTTATAATTTCACTCCGGTGTTGATATACTTTGCTGTCTGAGACAAGATTTCATTGAGCTTAAATTGACCAGATAACCTGATAATAGACAGACTCTGCTTCCAACGTGCATAGTCCGCTTTGGCAATGTTATTTGCAGCCAGGTTTTTGTCTACTATCAATGGTTGATCGTAATTTCTTTTTACGTACACATCATATACTCCCACATTGGCAAATATGAACTTTAGATTGCCGCAGTTTTAATCTGCGATTTGACACCAATGAAATTTTTGCACGGTTTTACTTACTAACATTTTTTACACAAAGGCCTTAATTCTATGAAATTTAAATTCGTCAAAGAAACACGAGTTGTAATGCGTAACATCTTGTTATGGAGGCGTATACATTTGCTTATACACCGTCTACCAGTAACGTTATACAGTTTCGGGTGACGTAATTTGTGAATTAGGCACACCACAGCTTGTTTCCATGGTAGTCAATCAGCGACATGCAGTGTCAGTAGAGAAGAAGTTCCGAATTAGTTATGGTGAAATTTCGGAGATCAGAATACAAAAATTCACCAGATTCTACAGTCTTGATGCACACATTTCGACCGGTTGCGGAATTGATTGTGTCAGGTGAATTCCACTTACTACTCACGGACTACCACGACTAATTATATTTGTCATTGCCATCTGTTAACACCCATGTCAAGATAAGTTGTTTGGCAAAAGAGGTTGGTCTTGCCTGGATGCATAAACTATACATTCAAAACCTTTGTTTTGCGTTATCAAGAGCAGAGTACGTCATGAATATTATGAAGGTATTTTTTATAATTCAATCTGTATCTCTATATTTTCATTCTTGCAAACGAAACATTACTGATACAACTGTAGCTAACTCGGTGAAAACAGGTTCCTCCGGAGTTCATGACCATCTACATTGGTAACTGAAAACACTTACTAGTATGGCAGTGTATCATGATCAGTGTTGGGTTTGTATCCGTAATGTTGTCAGTTCTCATTTTCTTCCCTTTTTTCATACGTATAGGTTTTCATTCATTTAATTTTCTGCTACTTTATAGATAATTGTTAGAAACAACGATAGTCCGACCCTTATTATCTAGAACATAGCTTAAAACCGAAAATACTCATGACAGTGGAGTGATGGATAATAACTGGGTTTAAGTTTCAATTCTGTAAAAATCAGTTCATGAACAACGAATTTTAGTGTACACTGGTCTCCATAAATTCACGTTTGTTAGCTGATATTCGGCAAACTCAGGTAGCAATTGGGCACAGACTGAGTACGAATGTTAGCAAGAGATAGTGGATAAATTATTGGCAGAAGTTCGATAAGTTTTTGAGAAAAATCGAGGGGGTTTAGATGTTAATCTGATTGGGTGCTGACCAAATGTATCCGGTCGAGCGGATTACTATTGCTTATTGTTCCGGATTGAGTTAAAGAGAAACAGTATCCACCAATTTTTACAAGAATACTCCGATTAGTACAATCACTTTGTATTAAACCACATGACCAGTCAGAGAAATGTATTCTATCTGAAGAAGCATCCCTGAACATACCGCTATTCAAGTGGATTGATGCCGCCAGCTTTGAACGGAATGCAACTTCATAAGTTATTTTGACTAAATCAACCACATCACGTAATAGCAGGTTTGCAAACGTGTTCTTTTTAAATATTACGGCGTATAAGTGAATTCCACTCCAACTCTCCTATATGCAACTTTTGAAGAGCCACTTCGAGTAGCCGACAGTATATAGTCTCCAGAAAACAACCTAATTCTGTGTCTGTCGTGCAAATACTTTTGCCCTACTTGTCACGACGGTGTACAATACCAACTTTTAAGTTGATCTGCACATAGCTACCGAAATGCAAGCGCTGCACCATATGCCTGGACAAATATACGCGCCTGAAATCGTTGTGTGAGGCTTAAGGAGTTGATGAACGTTGGTGTAGGAGAATTATTACACCTGATTTGCCTGCTGCAGAAAGCACTGGCGCCGTTACTCAAGCAGTGCACGATCTATACCACTGGAGGGTCCTACGAATACTCATTGGTTTGTCTGGTCTAACGGTCGCCGGCGTGAATCCACTGCCCCGGCCCGCGTGCTTGGTCTCGATAGGTGTGCTTTGATATTCCAAAATAACTTTCTTAATGGAAGAAATGAAGAAACGGGTACATGGGACCTGTCTAGAAGTCCACTTACAGTTGCCTATTAAAATCAAGACCACCTCTCACAGATCAATAAACATCAGATTCGATTGCAGACAACTGTATGCTATCACAAAACCCACTGCTATTGCACATACTAATGTCCCGTTTGACACTCACACAGATGCCAAATTCTGTCCGGGATTTCAAAACATAAACCTACTTATCGCCATTCCAAAATGGGATGGCGACCTCAGAGTACACTAATAAGCATGTACTTAGCCTTTTCATCTGAAGAATCTCTTCAAGTAGATTCATCTGCTATGCATATCGTAGGCAATGAAGTTGTCTTCTGGTGTTTCCATTATACCAATGCAGCCTCATTCTTTAAACAACCGGACGAGCTTCGTTACTTCTGTTCCTAGCAATGCCAATTTATGGTGAGCAACTCTGGGAGCTGGTGCAAAAGAGAAGTGCAGGATGGCGAACTGTCAAATCTTGGAATGACAACGTTTCGCAGTGATAGGAAAATCGGTAAGGAAGGTGATGCAGATCTTCATTTGGGATCGCATCTAAGGACTCCAAGCATTCCTGACAGGGTGCCGCTAGATTTACCCGAGTCCATCTGGTAAACAGTTGACGTCACTCATAATTTTACTCGTTCAATTGGTGCGACTTACAGATTTGTTACTGCACACAGGGATGCCGATACGGTCTTCCACAACGCTCTGCGTACATTACCACATTCAGGTCACACTCGAACATTAATAACGGGAGGTCTTAATCACGCGGTGCTAAACTTTAGGAACCATTTCTTTAATAATGGAACGTCTTTCTGTTCTGGAGGTTTCCTCGAGGCAGTAGTGGAAGTTGGACTAGCTAAAAATGCCCAGTACCTTACAGTGTGGTACGTTGGCCAAGCACCATCCTGACATGATTATATTTTTAAACACGGGGCCGATATGACAGACAATCTAAACATCACAACTCCATTCAATCACAATGACCACAAGATGACCGGAAGAACTGAAAAATATATCATCCAAAATACGCGTCTAAAGGTGTATCACAAGGCACGTTTCGCTGAAAAAAGACATAACTTAGCGAGGTTGAATGACCTGGTTCATCCATCATATGGCGTGCAGAATCACTGGTAATTCATCGTTTAGGAAATCTCCGGTACCGTTAAGTTACATATTCCGGTAAAGTATCTTTGATCCGGAAGAAAGCCGATACGTCTGCTGAATAAAACCAAACGCCCGATCACATTGAAACGCTGAGCCTAGAACACGTACCAACTAGGGAAGAATGAACTTACGTTTGTTGAACGTCATATTACGCATTCGTACCACGGCTGTTATCAAAAGTATCGATTTTTCTGTTGACGTGGTCTTACTTAAAATGGGAAAGTGATTCCCAAGCTTTTCTATAGAGTAAGGTTGGTACTTCGCAACTGCAAACGTTTGGTGAATTTATCAATACGAATGTAGAGGTGGTCAACTCTGTAGATAAACAGGACGTAAGTGTTCATGACTGCAAACCACAGGCGCGTTTTGAGCAGATAAGCAGCAGCTCAGCTGAATCACCTCAAACTTAAGTGTCGCAGGTCAGACTCAAATTAGAGAACCTCCTTGCTCACAAATCATCCGAACCGGACTTTATATCCTCTGTCATCTTGCACCACCGATCCAGGGAGTTAGCAAAGTCACTTGCAGTAATTATGAACCGCACCTTGTCAACTGGCCGTCTACGTAAAGCGTTGAAACCGACCACATTCATACATATCTTGTAAGATAGACGCAGAGATGACCCAACAAACTATCGACCAATAGCTTTGTTTCCCAAAGTCTGTAGAGTATTAAAAGCTTATTAATTGACTCTGTCTGTGTCAAGGTTGGAAACCTTGGACTCATCACTAAGAAACATCCTGGAGTTCGTAATGGGTATCCGTGCGTGAGGAATCTGCTGATTGGTCGTGGTGTTTAGATCAAGGCTACCGACGCATGTTAGCCGTTGGCAACGTTTATCTTGCCGTTTCCCACTTCTGTGACAGGGCTCCGGAGACCAACAGTTATGGCCTTGGGGAACGTTTACTCATGTGACTTGAAGACGTACTTTCAACGTCAAGGTAAATGGACAGCTGTCAGAGTAGTTTCCTGCTAACAGCGGTGTGTTGCAGAATGCAACCTCAGGACTAGTGGTATTCATTTTTTTGTTCTTGACTTGTCTAGTATGATCAAATCTCTGATGCTTCTCCACACCTGTGACATAAAATCAGCGAGTTCTAAAGTGTCCTGGGGATAGGAAGACCTTACAAAACAATTTCAGGCGTCCAAACCCATAGTCTACAGAAAATAGCTTGTTCAACGTCAAAAATTGTGGTCACGTATATACACCGTTAAAAATGTTCTCATTACTACAACACTAACTACGACACTAACACAGAACTGCTCGTGTCAGCATGCGAACGAGACCTAGGGACCCTACTGGCAGATCGTCTGAATTTTCAACAACTTGTGCTGTCATGGCTAAAAGTACAAATAACACTCAATCTTCTATGAAGAGTTTGTGGAATCTTTCGTCCTTAAGTGCTTCTCACTACGTTTGCCTCTATATTTTGCCCACACCTATAAACATACATACAAGCCTGTCTATTTTATTTAAAGGAAAAGTTGGCACTTATCGAAAATGTTTAGGGACAGACATCTAGCCCAGTTAGGGTGCTCAGTTTCACAAATTATTAATTGAGCATGACTGAAGGACTGTGGTCAAAATGTCTCAGTGTTCGCTGCTAAAATAGTTGCAGCCAATAGATTCATTAAACCTACCTTTGCTTCATTTCTATTCACTCATTCTTTACAGGTGTAAACCGTCCAACAATTTTTCACCGACCAACAAGGAAACAGGAGCGCACGAGCAAAGGACTATTTCCCTCTTGTAACGAACCACGGACTCAAGAACATTCGGCTATTCCAAGTTATCTTCATAAACTGGTCATTTTATAACGAGAAATCACATTATCTATTCATTCTGCGTGAAAATCGTATTTTCTTGTGTGCAGGTAATAGCTTCTTGATGAGTTTTAACCGGTCCAACAGAAAGCAGACAGCATCAATATATTTTTTAATGGGTGTGTTTTAAGAAGTTCGTTTATCTCATTTATTTGCAGGACGTTAGTAAAGAACTCAGGAAACACGAAAATTTACTGTGGGCCCATTACAATGTATACAATGTGATGATAAGTTTAAACGTTGAAATCTGGTGCGAAGCAATAGTGAACAGTTAGGTTCAGCTAAGAACAAACCGGCGATAAACTGGTGATTTTTTGTTAAATTACGAAAAACATTGATGCTTATACACCAAAAGTCATAATCATCTTGCACACAACCCTGAGTTTTGGTGTGATGCCCCCTAATTCATATGAAACGTTTACGCTACATACTTTGTAATTCCCCTTTTCACTAGTTCCGGCATTCTTGTTGATTAATTACTTCACAGGTGTCACCTAATCCATAAACTTCGCGATTTTTTGTAATGAAGAGCAGTCAGAATATTTTTTATAATAAAAAGTAGTCGAAGAAGTAGGAAAGTATCAAATGCACGTGAAATAACGGGAAATGTCCGCTATTGCAAAATAAGTAGGGATCAAAACGCACGTGGTAATCATAATCATCACAGATAGCAATACATCAGTGGTTCACACTGGTGCCTAACTGACACATAACCAAGAAAAAACCAAAGGCTACACAGGAGGGTAGGAAAAAAGAAGAGAAGGGATCTAACTACTAAACAGTATAACTACGCTTATTTTCAAGCATTCAGTATCAAGGTGCCTACATCTTGCGAACAAACTACCGGGTTGTAAGTGAAGATTAGGCGTCATCAATAAGACAGCTTTTTTACAGTTTCCACTGCCCTGCGTCATTGAATGCACTTCTTTCCCAGAGAACCCGGCCGACTAACGACAACATTCATGCTACTGAGCCCGATTACCCACTACTTCACCCAACTTATCCAGCCACCGACTCTGTGGGTCACGACGTCTTCAGCCCATGAGATGAACTCGATCTACAATGCCCAACCCCTTCGTGAACGATTTCATTTTTCTACGCCAAGCCACCATCTGTCCACCTCGCACCTTACGCCAGTCGGCTGTAGCCTGGACAACGAGTGCCCGTTGTGGCATACGAACATCCTGTATCCTCAGAGCATGATCCAGCCATCTAAGTCTATGTCGACGTAAAGCGTGGACAAAAGAACTCGTTTGACAATCACTAATAAATACCGGCTTCCTAGCCTTCGGAACGAACGTAGAAATAAGTTGTTGACCTTCAACAACCCATTAAGATCATTTTGTGAAAGGCCTTACTGTGTAATTTCTTAGGACAGGCTTAGGCAGAACTATCTGATATTAACTGTTTACTAACTGATTAAAATTAAATGTCACTGAAGATACTTATAGATACCCTCACTAATCATTTAGCCGTACAGATTTTGTCTTAGTGTTTAAAACACACACAAACTTTCAATTTATGTGCGCGCTTTTATCTCAGTTTTTGCAATTTCGCCATCATAGTTGAGGGGCTTTACTACTTTGTGACGTAATTAGTTAAAAGAACTCTACAATTTGTTGGCGACATCTTTTCATCTGAGAGCCGTTTTAAAAATCACATATTATCAAGTCTATGCTTTGAAGAACTAAGTTGTTCCAAATTCGTTGCATTGTGGGAAAAGACGAGATCAACAAAAGGGTAAAATATCTTGGTCTATCACACTCGCTTGACTCAGGCCAAGTTGAGTCAGCATTGTTTAGTTAATCTCGTTTTTCAAGCCTCACAATAAAGCAACCTGTATCAGAATAGAACAAAGTCGCTCAAGGTAAACCTCAATTGTTTGTAATACTTATACAATATAGCCAATCCATGAAAAGAGGTGACCTGAAATTTACTACAATGCTTATTCAAAGAACTTCGGTATCAGTGACAATCAGCGGAGTGGCGGACAGTTATACTGACCTAGTTGTTTCTCATAGGAACCGGCAACTCCGAGCCATGAGTAAGCGACAGATTGTAGACCAGACACTTACCTACTTGACTACAACGTCTCGGTCGCTAGGATTGCAGAAATGTGTGTGGATTACTTTTTCTAGCTGCTGCGCTTCCTTCTGTCTTGGACAGTTTTGGTGATTACGCCCCATAGTCTAGTGGATATGTCTGGACTACATTCAGCCGCTTATTCACGGGTAGTGTGTTCAATTTTCCGACGTGCTTGACACTGACGCGACTCAGCAAGGTCCAAACACCTGTCTACAAATTCGTTGGTGGTTATTGGGAGCGACTGTTTTGTACACTTCATCAACCCCTTCCTTCCCCTCCTCGCCTCTTCGTTTGTAGGTCATTCATAAAGTCGAGTTCACTCTATAAGAAAAATGACCTTAACGATTATGAATGGCAAACTTGAATGGATTTATGTTAATTTTTATCTCCAAGAGTGGCCTTTGCGAATCCAGTGTAAGAAAGCCGGCTACACAAACTGTGCTTGCAGTGGCATGACGTGAAATTACTACTCAATGTTAGGAAAGCAAGGAGATCTTTCAAATTTACAATAGAAAACAGCGCCATTTTTGATCAGAAAATAACAATAATTGTTGTTTGTGTTTAGTGAACGACTGAGTATAGTAAATTTCGCCAAGACATTTCTAGTTTACTCGTTAACTAAATGAATTCTGTTTCTGTCCGCTGTGAAATTCGATTGGCACACGGATTAGATACTCTTTCTATGTGTACACTTCCATTCTATTTGAAACGTTTTCTGTGAGGATAGTGAAAAAATGTAGAAAGTTGTGCAACTAACCAGTAGGTCATAGTGAAACACCACTGACTATTTAACTCGTTGAGATAACACCGGTATACTAATTTACAACTCACGTGATAAGCTTCTAGTCCCAGTAGGTGTTTAAACCGTACAACACAGAATCGATCGATTGAATTAAGAGCAAGTGAGCGAGCTCATTGAATGAATAATATAAACATGTTTAGCGGATATGTGTTGGAAGGTAATTTAGTCATAAGCTGTATTTACATTTTGACAAATCACAACGTCCAAGGTGCAAACCTTGTGTGTTGCGTTAACTTTGACAGTTTGTCAGTTGTCTCTGCTTATAATTTTCAGTCAAATGATAGCTTCTCTGCGTTCTTCCGAGGATGTAGCTACGGGCAAGATTGACGGTATAACACAACAATGAAAAAGTAACGTTTAGTCCATTCATGTTATAATTGCTACCCTCGTTGACACATTTTTGGAAGGATACAAAAACTATCGATTTTCGCTTTTTATCAATTCTTAAGGAAGTCGTCTCATAGGAGTTTATTATTGTTTTTTAGTAAGAAATGACATATAGCATGCCAGCTTAACTGGCAAAGTAGTTGTAAACCAGTAAAACATAACAGGGCTTTGAACATCGTCTACTGACTAGTGCATGGTCAAGCAAATGATCCACGCACAGTATGCTTCCGCGATGTATATGGTTCTCTTTTAAACTGATGCAATAGTTTATGTTTCAAGCTGAAGCCGCTAGTAATATCTTATAGACAACTTCCACAAAACGTACTCATGGGCGACCTAGAGTCTTTTGTTTTTCCTTCAGAAGGCTGCCAACGATTCTTCAGACGTTGCTGTGTGATTCACTGTCAACTCACACCTTCTATGTTGACAAACCATTACAGTTCTAGTTGTACCAACTTCGCGGAACGATAATCATAATTCATCAAAATTGCACAGATGGGTGTACATCAAATTGGAAAATATCACGATGGTTTGCTTCCATCAGCTTTGTAGGACTTCTGTTATAGACATCAACATAGTTGAACCAGCAGCCGTCCCTTACGCGTAGGCTGAAGGCTAGTATCCTGTTACTGTCACGCGTGTGCCGCCAATCAAATGTAATTGCTCTAGCACTCTTTGCAAGCAATACGATTATTTCTTGGCCTGGGGATGTACTAAGAAATAAAAAAGTAAACCGCTAGCCACGTCATGTCGGTCAAAAGCTCACTTAATGTTCTTGTGATCAGAAAGTAGTGTGCATGGATACAGACTATTCTTATCACATCGACACTATCTGTGGGTTGTGTAGTCGAGATAGGGAAAAAACATTGACCCACAAACAAATTTCTGCTCTCGCTTTCAAAGAGGATGATGGTACTGAGAGGCGGAACCATGAGCGAGCGTGTAAATTCAAAATAGTAAATCAAAGACGCCAAATTCATTGTGGTGATGCGCATTAAGAGTAAGGAAATAAGACGTGAAATAGTAACGAAATAACCGTTCTGACCAATAGGGCGATAAACGCCAAGGGTGGACTGTACTCGCAGTCTGCTCACAGTTATTGATTGTTAACATCCAGAATAAAATTGTTTCGCCAGAAAAGCTATATTCTGGTACATAGTTGTGTAATGCAGTGTAATAAAATAGATTACTTTGAAATGAGGGATACCTCCCGATTGTAGTAAACAATTTCAAGGGTTTAAAAGAGGTTATCAAACAGAAGTATTTTCAGGCACGTTGGTGATTCAACATTGAGCATTGATTTTATCCAGTCATGGCTGTTTTAAAATTGCAAAACCCTTGCAGGCATATTTACACGTTTTGAGGACACGGTTGTAAAAAGGCTGGCGAGGCTGGAAGTTTTGTCGGTTGCTCTGATTTTAGAAGTATACTTTCTATGGTAAGATACAAGGTATGAGTTGGTTAATTGTTCTTGTTTTTCGAGTACATATCTCATCAAGCTTTCAGTCACAACGATTCGGTTGCATATGGTCATCACGAACGAAAGCGTATTATTCAATTTACTAGCTTGATCCAATTACGTTGTCAAATGCGGTGCTCAGTCTTCGAGTTCTGCTATCATCAACGCGAATGAGCATACTTTCCCTCTGACGGTTAGTCGGACGTCTTGGACGATGTTTGCGAAAAACTTCCATATCATCTGCGCTTGTTATGATCAGAGCAGGCGGACTCTTGCTAGCATTTTCAAAGTTGTCTTTTCCGTTATTCAAAAACTCGCGATAGTTCTGCTCCCCAGATGGTCGATTACCAACTGCACCCGAGTTGGCCGTACTGTTGCTTTCTGTCAGACTGTCATGGCGATCATATGGGCCAATCAAATAACGAGAGGTTTCATGGCCTGTGGAATATCGACGACGATTTTTGGAGTTGCTTCGTTCTGTCCGAGCCGCATGCTGCCATTGTGTGATTACACGAGGGACGAAAAAAATACAGACATGCTGAGAACTGGTAAACATGAGCAATAATAATGCCGACGTATTATACCAGATTTGTAGTAGACGAACGTAGTTCTAAAAATGCATACAATGAAAAACTTAAACCTGTAGGACATGGAATTCCTTCTCGGTAACTACAAAGCATGAAAGAAGATGGTTACCCCAATTCTATTTGACTAAAATTGTGAAGTTTCTACTATCTCAGGTTGTACTTGTGCTAACTTTAACAATGAGTAACATTATCTTAATATCTTCGATTTAAATTCCGAAAATTTCAGGTTTAATTCGGAGTAATCATACCTTGAAATGTGCAGCTTTGAAAACATTGAAACTTTACTTGGGAGGAAAGAATTTCCCTGGATAAAACATTGGAGGGTACTCCTATTTCGTCTTTTTTTTCAACGCAGTTCATTACCTTCCGTTCATAAGCAACCCGGACTATTTGGTTTGTGCGATGCCAGCAGTTTATGGCAACTGCATAAATGAATGGCTCACAGTGAGAAAATGTCCGAGCCCGTACTCAGTATTGTAATACGTTGGTCTGCATTCAATGAATTTTCCGAACATCGAAATAAACCATTCAAAAAACACCACTTGATAAGTTTAGGACATCCTGAATGTTGTTCTGTTTACAGAAACATATTGTGGCCATTCCAACTTAGAATCAGTTATTTCCGATTATCGTAAATATACATTTAACTATTGTTTGAAACCGTCTGTACTACAGTTAGATGTAAAATGGAAACACATCGGCGTATTGCAGGCGTATTGCGGAAAACTACAAAGGTAATGTTTAATTCAAAGGATTGACCCATTTAATCACCTTTGATTAAAGGTTTTGTATGATTGTTCCAAGATGAACCTACATTAGATGCCATCATTAACTAGATTACAAAGTAACGATGTGACGAACAGTTGTTTTCGGTTATTCTTTCTCAATCAATAAAATTACATACGTTTCATCAAGACGTAGTAAGACAGCACAAAAACAAGAAGTGGCTGTTCGCGAGTGGCAATAAGAGCCAATACTAGACTACGCACACACTAACTGGTTAGGCCCAGGCCGTGACATCAAAGCCCATGTGCCGATGTCTACTATCAATGTCCATCACTGAGTCCACAAACTCGACACCCGCACATGGGCCCCTTTGATGTCACTTTGCCATTCGCGAATGTTACATTGATGGAGACAATTGATTTTTAATGTGAACAGATTGAACAACCTGCAAACACGTTCGGATTGCAAAAATCATACCTGAAATAACTACTATGGCAGTGCACCCTCAATGCTCAGTTTTGTTCAGCGGTGTGCTGTATAGACATTTGGTTGGAGTAGCAATGGAATCCTTCTTAGGTCCATTACTGGCAGACGTTTTTATGGGCAAATTAGAATCCCAACTTCGGCCGACTATTCGGAGTCCACATATGAACCACCTATATGTAGACGATATATTAGTTGTTATACATTCACAAGATGAGTTAACAACCATCCACCGGGTTTTTAATGTGGCACATACTTCACTGCGCATCACCTCAGAAGAGGAATCTAACAGCGAGTTCCACTTCTTAGATGTTAAATTAACCAGACATCAAGACGTTACACCGAGTAGGTCGAAAAATCGCGAACCTAAATGGATAGGCCAATATATCAACTTCAACAGTTTTGTGCCCTATAAACAGAAACGAAACCTAGCTCAATGCATGGCCACTAGAGCAAGAAAGATTTGTTATGGAAAACAATTGTTCGTCACATCGTTACTTTTGACATTATGAGGATTGTCCGACATTCACGTGAACAGTGTTTTACTTCTTCTCACCAAGATCCACGGGATAAATGTTGAATGTATTTTAGTGTAGTAGTAGTAGTAATCTGAGAACAAGGAGAGTTTGTCAAATTACCCGGTGCATATGTTAAAGCGAACCATCTATTTTATCAGCTGAACTTTAGAAAATTAAATTTGGTCACCGGATATCAGTCATGTTGTATGTTTCGTGCTCATCTCTGTCGAAATAGGCAGAAAGCCAAGTTTCTATCACTTTTAGCTGGTTGGTTCCATATTTTCTGCTTCAGTTTTCACAGATGTTGTCTCTGACTCCAACTTGCCTTATATCACGGAACATAACTGTGTACTTTTCATATGTTAATCCAATCACTTTTCCATCGGTGTAAATGAGTGGTATGGAAAATTCGTTGACTATAAAGCGAGCTTTTTACGAATAATCTCCGCTCCAGCGGGATTCTTACAAGCGACCGGGACCACATGCTCCTACGCGGCATGTACCCTGCCTGCTAGGATACACAATAATCAACAAAAGTGTTCATTCGATGGTTTCTGCGAATCCCAGTGGACTATAGTAGGTAGTTAACGAAAGTGAAACATGCATCTGGCTAACTTCGGAAATTTGTCTTTTATTTCGTACTACTTGTCACGTTAAATAATTGTGTTCATCCTTCAAAGAAGGCATTGAAGTTTTCTAAAAATTTACAGATATAGATATTACAGCTAGAACCCAGTAATCGTGTCATCGTGTTACATCAGACTAAAGACGATTGCCGGTTGGTAGTGGTGTGCTAGAACTGGGAAATATTGTCGTCACAATAAGAACATACACATGTGCTGATGGAATTCCGACCTTAGCGAAGTGAAGTCACAAGTTAAAGGACTCGCGAACGTTTGTTTACTCGTTTCGCGTGATATAAAGGAAGTAAGTGGATCCAATTAAAAGGTAGCGCTTGTGCTGTACATCCATCCCCCGTATCTGGTTATTTGGTTTTGAGACCTGCAATGCTCGACTTGAGATTGCTGGACAATTATCCACATTTGCTAACCGGTGGTTGAACACGACTGTACATGTGTGGTGGGATCACCATATGGACATCGTGACTGTTAGTCCAACGATCTTCGAGGATGACCAATCCAAAGTGAACGTTATATCTGGTTATCAGTTTCGTTGTTTGAAATATATGTTTCATTTGCCGTTTAGAACTTCGCTTATGGGCCCGAGTTAGACCAGTGGGCTGAGACCAATGCAAAAACAGCCAATATCAAACTTGTCCTCTCAACTCAGCAAGCCTGTCTAATTGGGGCTCAAAAGATTTACAACAACTACCTTTGAAACCGCTGCCAGATAATATTCGGAACCTCAATTCCTAACACCTATATGGAGAAATATATGGAACGTACTCATGCAACCTAGTTGGCATAGGCTAAGTAGCACAACGCCTATTTCTGTAGTAAGCTTAGTTTTAGATGTGTGTAGTGACATATTATCGAGATTAATAATTTGCTAGACTGACAACCACCAGTAAGTGTGAATGGTTTATCGATCAGCCGGATATATTTAAGGCGAAACATTCTGGTAACGTTATCGCTGACTGACTAGCTAATACTTGTAAGCTTACGCTGCTACGTTTCACTTTGTGCTCTTCATCCTCTCTCGTGCTGACCATAGGCTTACGAACTCGAACTTGTTGCATCTTGCGTAACAAATCATCCGTATCCTCGCAGGCAGTTCTGACTGATTCCGGAATTTTTACGCCATTGAAGAGATTAGCCGATATTGATCCGTTCATGTCAGATGAGTGTGCATTACGTGGCGACCTAACACGATGTTTGTTGATCCATGGGTGTCGTAACGCCTGTAAAGGGGTCATACGATCTTCTGGTGACCATACTAAACATCCATTGAGGAAATCCAGTAGGTCCATATCGATCGGTTCCACTCGACCGAGAAACGACCGAGAAGGACGACGGCGTAGGTGCTCCGAACCTGGCAGGCATACAGATGACCGTTTGGGTGCCGTAATGGCAGTGAGCAAATCCAGTGATTTCGGTGTCCCCCTGGGTTTCCATTTTTTTGATTGTGCCTTTTCTTTCAACGAAATACTTCTGTGAATATCATTCATATGGGAAGAATCAGGTCCTCCGTTGTTGGTGTTATTAACATTAGTAATATTGGTCATCAGATCCTTCTTTCCTTCTGCGTCATCTTGTCCGTTCTCATTACTTTGCTCTGCACATTTCTGTTCTAAAACATAAAGCGGTTCACCATCACGGGTGAAGAATTTATGTCCTCGCTTTGCACTTGATAGCACCGAGTTAGGTGGTACATCCAAAATTTCCATTATTCTAGCAAGCTGATCTTCTTCATTTTCACCTGGAAATAATGGAAGTCCTGAAAGCAAGTGAGAAGTGATTGGATGTTTTTAATGTACTTCCGTATATGTTTATGTATATGTTTATGGTAACTGAGTGAAACTTTATGCAAAATTTCAAAACAAAAGTGATATAAGAATAGATCAGCTTCTAAAAATTAAAAATGAATCAATAACATTACAGTCATGTGCGGACTGCTTTGGAGCATTGGAATTTTGTTGTTTAAGCAAAAGCTACTTTGAATCTCTTAACACAGTACAGTTCAACACAGTGGGAAGATATAATTCTAATAAATGTTTTTTTAGTTTGATCATTTTAAACCGTAAAAGGTGATTAGCCAATCTAATAATCAATAGTCGATGGGAAACAATCCATTGAGGTGCCCTTTCGAATGTGACCATGGAAAAACGTCAAATGGCAGGAAAACTGCAATGCGTTGTGTGTCATGTTCAATTTAGGAATTTACTGATTTGTTGGAATGCGAAAAAAGTGGAAAATTTTAAGTAGCCTGTTAGAACGATCTAGAGCGGACGAGATTCAGGCGCCAATTGATTATTGTGAATAAAATTCATGAACGCTAAGATCACAGAATCAGAGATCTGTAGGTAAGTATATGAAAATATGTTAATCAGGATGCCCGCATTACGTAAAAGATAAACGTCAGAAGTAGTCTTATTAATTATTCAGAATTAATGATGGTTTTTCAAATAGCGCGAAGTTGGTTAAACATTATTGGTCGAATTACATAAAGTTTTATAAAATCACGACTGTCAAGCGAGTAAAATTGTGAGCAATTTGTCACATAATTGCATGGAACAGTTTCAAATCAGAATGTATTCAGATGATCAAACTGACCTCCGGAGTTTTCAAATGAGTAACGAATGCCATGATAACCGCACGACTTAAGCAATTTTCTTGTGAGCATACAATCGTGGATTACGTAATAGAAGTTCGATCGCTTCCGTGATGGCCAGATTACAAAACTTGGTACCCTTGTATTGACGACCTTGCAAGCTGTAAATGAGCTTGAAAGCCATTTCTGGTGAGACTAGGTGGATTGATTCAGTGACGTGTGCCAGAGTTACACTTCTGATGGTTGTCGCCATAAGGCATACCTACCACCTGATCGTATACATGGTTGATAATTTCACGTAGCCGCGAATCGCAAATTGTGTTGTAGTGATGTCTATTCTCCTGGTGCACGTCACAATCTTTGTGAAACCTGCGATCAAATATGAATCATATTTAGTGCAAAATTGGCGACGCTTTGGGCTACCAACGCTTTCGACTGATCGCACTGAAGTCTATCGACCCTGTTATGTGAAAATCTTTCATTTTCTTGTACGGTCTATCTCAGAACTTGAGCTGCGGTTGTCAAATTGAGAGGGACACCGGGAATTAAACGGATGTGGTGGACAATGCGTAGACAGCAGCGTTCATTCTTAAGTAAATCTGTTTTTTTAAATGCCATCAGTGATCCACACGACATCTTCGAACCGATTAATAAGTACGCCTACGTACAGTTACACAGTGGTTCGGCGTGTTCAGTTGCTGAACAAGACAGTGATGAAGTCGTAGGTCTGTACTGGAACCGAATGCCCATACCGACGCTATGAATTGACGACTCATTGGTGCACCACAGAATGACGATCTGCCGAAAACAGATATTATGCTTTCGATATGCACATACGCTTAGAGTTATGGCACACGTGAGTGTTTGTCCAGCAAAAACCTGTGTGACACCTCATTAAGCTGGGATCACATTTTGCCATTTTGTGGTTGCGACGTCATCTCGTGGCACAGTTGGATTCCGAACGTAAAGACGATCACTTCACGACCCGCAGCAAAGACCAGAGGATCAAGTCTATCCCAATCAATAATACGCTTGTATCTTTTAGATATTTTGTTAGTAAGATGAGCCGTTTACTAAGCACAGAAATGGACGACGCGATGACAACATCGTAAGTGAAAAGTGATGTCAGAACACATATAGAATTTCATCAGTGCTATTGACTGAGTTTTCGTCCCGTTTAAATGAAACTAGCTTTTATTTGCATCAGAACCAACCAGGAAGCTCTGTTTGTCAGCAGGACAGTCGGATCGGATATCAATTCGGTAGTGTAAAAACCAAACTTCAACCATGTTTTCAAAAGCACTTTCGTCACTAGGTTCGAATGGTTGTTTACAAAATGTTTACCATCTTAGACATTTATTCCTCCATCTCCTTCTCTGACACTGATGTTTGTTATACTACTACATATCACTTGTCAAAAGCCTGTCAGGTATGGTGATTTACAAGAGATACCTAATTGCGAAACATCAGGGTTATGAATGGATTTGAATCAAAAAGGCAAACGACGCTTTTAGATATGGAGAGCAGTCGTATCATTTTATTGAATCCACAAACAATGAATAACTTTAACCTGATTAAAATATATGGGGATTTATTCGCAGAACATGAATGTTAGTCATTTTTGCTTCCGGTTTCAGGTCATGCAAACAGACTGGCTGTTGATAATCTCCGGTAGAATAACTTCACCACCGTTTACATTATGTTAAGTCGAATTTTCCCAAACACTTATTGATCTGTGAATTACAGACATAAGAGCAAAAAACGAATACGAAGGTTTATTTCAACTACTGACCCCTTCAGGCAATAAGTCTAGCACAGAGTATCAAATTACAGATAAGAAGGTATTGTGTGAAGCGATTATAGCAAACCCAATTTACCTACTACCTCAGGTATTTTCTAAGCATGGTTTTGTGGCAGGATAGCTTTTTCTTCAATCATGAAATAATGTGTGAATGGAATAAGAAATGCATGGCATTACTTATTAAGTCAGAATCTAACGTACTAGCAACAGAATTCCACGTTCGACTGTTTTGTGTGAAACTGAGGTAGAGTTGACCAATGACATTTTCCTCTGAATATCCACTCACATCTGGGCCCGCTTGGAATTTACTTAATGTCTAGCCGAACCTCTAACTCCAGTCATGACCTTTAAGACGTTTGTCTGTTCATCTTGTCTTTGAATGTTAATTTATTTCTATCCCGGATTGCTTACAAATGTAAAAATGTGAGGCAGATCTTATCGAACTGGAACCATGGAAAATTGATTTTTCGGAAGTATTTATCAACTTGTTTTCTACAGTGTGCGCCCAAAGCGATGGAAAATAGTTTCAAAGCAAGAAATAACTTACCAGGAAATAAACATTGTTTTCGTGTGGTTGCAAGTGTGAGTAAACATGTTCAAACAGTATACGATTGCCTGCAAAAGCAGTCTTTTTTATCTATTTTCCTGTAATTAGTTCGAATCTCGGGGTTCGCATGCTTACGCATCAAAATATATCTGCCTGAAGATTAATGTACTGTTGTTCACGAAGGTGTGTGTGCAAATTATCCTTGCACAAAAGACTGTGTACTATTGAGTTCATAGTATATATTTGACTCGTTTTATGCTGTCTAATGTTTCAGAATGACTTTTTTTCGGAACTAACTCCGGACGACTGCAAGATTTTTGTCCATTAATCATGACCGGCGATTTTCAGTTGGGGTCAGTATAGCAATCTCACAAAAAGGCCTGCAACTCTGTACATTTTAAGAACTTGTGGAGCTGTACACAAGAATTTTGTCATAAAACCAGTAGTTTTCATCGATTTCAAGCCAGTAGTTTAACAGAACCAAAGTAAAACAGATAGTCTTTATTTAGATTGATGCCATCATTCAAGAAATTTAATGCTGGAACACTGAAAAACCTGTTTCTTGAAGAATAAGAAAAAACGTTTCCATGCTTTAAATGTACTCGAATACATTATATATCCTTAAGTACTAAAATGCTTTCCTCAAGTAGTGGCATCACTAATAAACGAAACTGAACTCTCTAACAATTATGAGCGATGTATGTTATTACAGGATTTGTACCTTGTCACCCCGTTAACAGTACACACATTTCAAGGTTGAACACCACCCACACTTGATCGCAGTCTTCGCATTCAGATAGGTTTTTCGGCTGACCTACTTCGACAGGAAGCACGAGATCAACCTAACTGAGAAGTCCTGATCGTGGGGTTATCGACTGAATAGAACAGTAATTCGGTCCATTCTCCTTTCGGAACAATCGGACAAGCTTAACCCTATTCACACAATGTTGTGGTTGAGCGTTTGCATTTGATTATTCGGTCATGCCTATTGTGATGTTGCTGGCGTTGTGATTAACACACTAGGCTCACAAGCACGAGGGTCAAGGTGCAAACCCTGATCTACACAGGGATATGCAGTACTGATGAGTTCTGATAAGAGATAAACTCGAGTCTAGTGCTTCCTTTCGAAGTGGGCTATCCAAAAGGTCAGTCCGAATGCAAAGACTACGATTAAGTGTGAGTGATGTTCTATTTTGAAATAACCTAAATCCCCGTAACTTAAATACTAATACGCACATTCATACAACATTCAGTCTGTACAAAACAGATATCATAGTCCTTCATTTTTCCAATTGCGCACATCGACAATCGCAACATAGTTGGACAGTGAATACCTGACCACCTTCATATGCTCAAATATGTTGCGCTTGTTCAACGTCTTCTATTGTAGACTTGCATAATCAACTCAGATGTGGTCGTGTGCACGATCCATGAATTTGTTTCAATGAAAAAAACAGAGCAACCACTTCTTTACAATCTCGCACAGTTTTCGTTACCTTCCTATTAATCAAAACTGTTCAGTGTTGATGTGATTTGCACGACTTTCTGTATTTTGTTTTTGTCATCTAAGTAGTTTTACCGTAGCAAAACTGAGGATTTTACCATCTACTGTAAGTGCTACTGACCTTCGTGAGCATAATGAGTTCGACTGCCGTTCCGTTCGCGTCGGTCGGTAAGCTCAACTTTCGGAACTTGCTTGGTGTCTTCACCTCAAAATTAGGCATGAAGCGCAGTTCCTAACTTGGATTTACCGGTAACTGAAGAATTTGTGCAGCAACGTATTAACAGCATTTTTTCGATGATCAATACAGAGTGTTAATGGACAAGGCATATATTTTCTCGGGATGATCCTGTAACGGCAGTCCACTCTGTTGTTTATTTTGATTAACCCCAGTCCCGACAGTTTTATAGATCAATTAGCAGGTAGCGTAAAGGGTAATTATACATAATTTTGGTCATTGGTTTCAATCAGTCAAGTTCACGGGATTTTCTTGATTGAGCACTTCGTGATCGAGAAGGTATATCAAACTGTCTACCAAAAAGTCCATACGGTGTGCCAAATATCTTTTGTATGAACAGTTAGTGTTTGTTCAAAACCGGCTCGTGCAGAAACGTGCTTGAGTCAACCAATTGAAAATAGCTCGCATTGTTGTTTGCAACAAGTTGGGTTTGTCTGCTTACTTCAGCACTATGTGACTAACATGTTTTGAGTATTGATAAATGGATTGAGAATAACACAACGTTATGAGCAAGTTGTAATACTCTACGTTTCAACCACCTCGGGTGGCCTTCCTCAGAAGTGTTGTAATCGAAATCACACTAACAAAGAAACGGAGGTCACGTGGGATTTGCCGTGGTTAGGTCAATCTGCGCTGCCACTGAATTGGTTGGTCGAATCGTTTGCCTATTAGGTGGGGGTAAGACTGATGTAGATAAGGTAGGTCTGTATCTGGTGTTGATTATCCATCCACACCACATTGCGGACAGGGGTTTGCTATCATTGCGATTAACACAAGCGTGTTGTGTGTAAATAGTGAGAGCCTCAGTGCAGTAGCGCTCCGCATGGAAAGGCAGACCCCCGTGAATCACTCGAGCTTGATCAAAACCTACGTTATGATTCTCTGACAGTGCATGTAGTGCGATGGCCAAATCCTTTTTTGAGTAAACTTAGCATTTGGCTAATTGCGTTTTTATATACGTCATCTGTTTCTTGGTCTGAGAACACTAGACAGCGTGTGACACGTTCGTTTTCATGCTGGATAGTACAACTGACTCCGACAGTTAGTTCAAATGATTTTTAAAAGTGAACCAGAATAAATAATTTTACCGATTTGAAGGGTTTATAAAGTTGTCCATCGTTCTATATTTTCAATTTCGGAAATGAGACCTTGCAGTACGTCGTCGCATTCGACAGGTACACATTTGTTCTTGGCCAGTCATTACATATATCAGTGGATTTTTAATGCAAACAAATTTCCGCAAAGACTGAAAATTTATAAATCGTCATTGGTTACTCAATCGTCACTATATTACAGAGTAGCTAACAGACAAGGAGTGCAGAGCAAGGTAATATCTAAATGCCAGAACATTCATCGGTTTGGCTCTGTCTACGGAGATGCTCGTGCATATTGCATTAAGTTTAAAAGCACTGTCGATGTCTCACTAAGTGGAGGATTTCTGATTAAAATTGTCAGAAATATATATATGAACTCACAGAACCTATGGCAAGTTTTGCTGTGTTGACCACTCGCTTTATGTGATTTTATAGTCAGACCGTTAAGACGGTTATATCAAGCCGATCACAGCCAATTCTATTTCATCAGCTTGTCCAATTATGGGATTTACATGAAACGTTTATTCCATTGAGAACATTCAGTGTGTTGTATTTAATCATCAGGTGTTTGGTTAACATTCATACATAACCTATCATTACGTACAAACTGGCGTTCAACTTAGACACGGTCATAAGGTGACACTTTTCTAAAGCAAACTAAAGGTGTTCAGGATGTTCATCTCCGGACAACATGAGTTTCCTTATTCCTCAAATGAACTGGCTGTTACAACTCTTTTTGTCAGCGAATAAAGCGTATGAGAACCAAACTGCACATTACACGCTATCACAAATCGGTTATTTAACATGCATTAATGATTAGTCTCATAAAACATACCATGTAAAACGATCATCGAAAGCTCAGGCTACAAATCGATTTCGTATAGCCTACCTTTTGAGGATCGTGTAATATGTGATAAATAGTTGAGAACAAATTGGGAAAAAACGAGTCGCTTCATCACGTGAAGCTATTTTTGAATTCACTGAGCTGTCGTTCAATAAATGCTCGATGTATTAATAATCCATTCTGTTTATTAAGGAATTTACATACAGATTCCAATCAACTTTTTCCTCCAACAAAGCAAATAGAGTTATAAAAATATATTTTGATTGGTTATAGCATGTTAATCAGTATCCTGGTTGTTTGCGACTCCGGGTTATCTTCGTTGGCAGAAATGAGGGTGATATTTGCTGAGGTCATTACACATTTGGTGTATGATTTATTGTTTCCAGCTTATCATACATTGTCACGTTTTACGCGTCATACATCCGTTTGACATTGCAGATGGAGATTTCCACCCAGAAGCTAAAAGTCATTACTAAACAGAACCGTCTTCTAATAGCGGAAATGTGTTGAAATTACCAGTTCAGGTTGATGTTAACATTGAATTTCAGATTTATTAAATTGAGAATAAATTTATGATTAGACCTATTCTACTGTTCACAGTCGAATGCTTTCCTAATAACTTCTGGTGTATTTTCCTTATTTTTGTAGTATGATCATACATCAAGAGAATTTTATTCCTTCTCTTCCTGAAATGTTTTACCCTTTTTCTTTACATTTAGTTGTGCTCGTATTCATATATTTTACAAGTCATTTTTGTGAACACGTAGGCTGTTGTACACTTGTTCTTAACAAAACTGTTTTTCACTCTTCTCTGGTTAAAGTGAATTCATCATGCGGATCGACAAAGTCGTCCTCGAAGTGAGTAAATATTTAGCCGTCTGTCAAACGATCTTGTCCCGTTGGATATTTATAGCCAGTCCATAGCATTAATAACAGTCGATTTAGTAAACTTTACCTCATATACTAAGTGAAATAAATAAGTAATCTGAAAATATACATGCTTTTTCGGCAGAATACAGTTAACAGGCATGAATAGTCCTGCCCAAATTGGTTTACTGCAAGCTAGCTGCTAGCTTTCGTACAAAGACATTGTTTGAAATCTGTGACATATTTTGTCGACATTTCGCAAACTGTTCCTGTTTCTTCCATTAACGCGTTTATGTGTTGAGCTTTGTGGTTGAAAACGTCATCTATTTAACCATAGTTCCTGAATAATCTGTCTGAGCTGTCATCCTCAACCGGGTCTCGGAAAGCCTTCACGGAAGCAAACTTAAGCGATGCGTTGAAATTACGTTTATTGTGTGGGATGAAAGTATATGCTTACGAATCTCCCCGAATTACCATGGAATACTTCAAACTAATTTCCTCTAATTTGTTTGCGCCTACTTCCACACTGCATAACTTCCCATGGACGACGTTTGCAGGGGCTACGATATACCACTCTTTCAATTAAAAATGCCTATATGATTACTAATGAACCATGGGCATCCGATCACATCGTTTTCTGCACCAAAAACGTTTCTATCGATTCCCAAAAATCAATTATGTTAAGCAAACTTTATCAAACCAAAAGTGATCAGATGGTAACTACTGAACTGTCAGTGGTATTCACACCACGAGTGTGTTGGCTCAATTATCATAGCTGTATGTTTTCACTCATGTTCAATACAAATGAAACGTGTACGTAATACCGGTGCGGTATGGATACACTTACGGTAGACCAGCACGTTCATTATGGGACATTAGGTTGTAACCTACATAGATAACAGCATGGTCGTGTTAAACCAACAGGTGATCAAATGAAATCACCTGTATTGTCAGCCATCATCAGCGTAAGCATCCAATCTTCTCACAATCACATTTAGCAAACGACCGTACCCGTAAACCGGTTGACATGAACTGAGTGCAATAATAGTCAGAGTATGTAAAGTGAACACCGCCGGAATCAGTGAAATCAAACGAGATGCACTTTTGTAAGTGTACAATACAAGCATACTAAAATTTGTTGACAGACATTAAACTTTGCAGGTCGTAACGTTCGTTTTCAGAGGAAAGGCATACAGGCATAGAGGTTTATCTGGGAGTCAGCTGAATGGCCACTCCATAATTTTTCATTTATATGAAATCGTTTTTCTAGGGCAATAGGACATAATATATACTATCAAAATCGAGATAGAATTAGCATTTTGAATCTGAAATTTGGGTTTTGTAAACCGATATAATTGTACTAACCTGGAACCTTATCATGAAAATCGGAACACTTGAAAGGTTCGTTTATTGGTACAGACAAATATAGAGTAGATCAGAAAATGTGTGTATTGGAATTTGTTAAGACATTGATGCGATAAAGCCTGTAATGTTGGGGGCTGCTTGAAACTTATTTCGACAAATACCGACTGCAAGTCATAACCAGAAACGAAGTCAGCATAAAACGGATTTCAAGCATTACTGAGCACACCCGGAAAGAATGTGAATTGAGAGCGTTATCTGTCATTTCATTTTTGTCGTTGATGTGAACAGCACTGTCCTTTGGCAAAAGATGAACAGAACACCCCAGTTTTTGGCATTTCGTCCTTAGACACAGTAACATACAGACCCAAAAACAAACTAATTACTATGATGTTATATGACAAATCATTAATTTCAAAGAGGTGACAAAAGTTACTATGTGGCCATTAAAGGGCAAAAACGAGTTGTATAACAAAGTTTGAAAAATGTTGTTTTATGGAGAAATACTATTCTGTGGGTCTGGCTCTTGCCACCAGCCCGTATATCGATTTTTTTTGTTCAGCCTGAGGGAGAAGCACTGAAATCTAGTTTGACGGATCAACCATTTATTACCTTGAAGTACGCTTTCAACCTTGAAACAAATTGCTCTTTATGAGTATCAGTTCATAGGTCTGAACGATGCATTTGTTTAATTATACTTGCTGTCATAAAACCAGGTCATACTGATAATTAGCATATGAAATACACTTAGTCAGTTTAGAAGATGATGAACTGTTTTGAGAATATTCAAGGAACAAATAGCTTGCTAATTGGAACACAAACGTTGTTAACGGTTATTACAGGGTTTAATATCAAACAGACTGCTCTGTTCGCGTGTGACAATAAAACGTTCTCGTTTGTTTGTCCGAGCTCTTGCATTCACAGCGTACATGAGACATCAGTTCTGTTGTTATATCTGATCAGTGTTTATTCGATTTTTAGTTACCAGAGCAAAAGATTTACGTCTTTTTAAAATAGTCATAAGATAGCCCTCAAATTATGCTTTAAAAATGTCTCCTCGGGTGGTTCAAATTTAAAACTTGTACGGTTTCAAACATTAGCTGTTGGCTATACGGTTGAAATATTCTGAAGATCAACAGCAAAATAGTTTTCGATAACCGGTTCAGTCATATGCTTATTGGTGGTTTAAGTGTTGTGGCGATGATGGATGACAATTCGCTCGTTTGATAAATTACTGGTAAGATAAAAACAATCAATGATGTAAAGGTTTTTCTCGTTAAAAGCAAAGACTGGTGTTAGGGTGCTTTTGGATTCTACTAACTGGAGAGGCAACATAGTTGTTTGCTATCCGAGGTGATATACTGAGGTTATCATGTTCCTGATTATTCATGGGTCATTCAGTGAGTTGGGGGACTTTATCCAAATTATGTAAAGGGTAATTAAATTAACATATAAAAGCATACGCGGAACTACGTCCCATTTAACCGATCAAAACGTCTGCCGCTGCAATATGCATGTGAAGACTTTTAACCGAAGGATGCCGTAACGATAGAAAACCCATTCTATACTCTAGACCTTATGATCGGTTCTAAAGTGGCGCATGCCCACTATTCTGTCGTACAGAGGTTATGTCATTTCTGTACTAGTAACTCGACGCGCTGGGAAGCAACTTATAAAACAGGTCCGCATGTTTATTTCCGATGATCCAGTTATCATAATTGCCATACGGTATATACAAGAGAGCAGTATACATATTTTGGACAATATGAGTAGATGTATATTAAATTGATCGAATAGCAAATCGGTTTACCGCAAGTCAATATCGTGAAGACAACATAAGTTAATTGGGTTCATTAGAGCGTCGTTAGTTTGTCCTTTATTCAGTAGATTGTACAGAAGATGTCCTACCAATCAGCTTTATATCAAGCAGACAGTCCATGCTATTCGAAGCTGATAGGAATACCGGTCACGATAATACCTAGGGATTTAGTCTGCAACAGGTATGAGTTGCAACACGCTGGCACGCTGACCGCTGGTTGATTAATATCAGTCACAAAATCGGTTGTGATTATGCAACGTAAGTCAAGCTCCCGTTACTTGTTCGTCAGCCAAGAAATGTGCTTCCAAAACACCTGCCAGTAATTGTGTCCATCAGCTCACTTACAATTAACGGAACAAGAGGAACGTTCAAAACAGGTTTAAAAACACACTGTGTTGGCACAAAACCTGTTGAGCAGAAATCAGTTGACCTAATAGGTTTCTTCCTTCATTGCTAGATTTTGAGTAGTCACACGCTTCCATTCACTGTGGTGTCGTCTGCTGTTCTGATAAATGCCTACAACATTTCAAATGTGGTTAAACTTAAGAAACTAGCTATAAACCCCTTTACGCGGTGTATTTTCAAGGACAAATAACTTTTTGCTTGCTTCGAATAACGGACATGATCAATCTAAACTTTAATTTAAGAACTGATATGTTTGTTGTCAGACTAAGCAGAAATGCGCGTACATAAGTGTCGACTGCGTTTGCATTGAATAAGAAGCGTAAGTTTAACCTGACAACTTCGGTAGTCAGACTGTTTTAAGTATACTACTGAATTACTTACTACTTTTTATGGGTGATATTTGACGTACTGATTAGGCATAAATGTAAGTAGTTTTTATTTCTCTATTGCCTTACGTTGAGAACAAACTGAACATGTTGTTGGAAATGACCGAGAAAAAGCAGGTCATGTACAACTCAGAATCAATGTTAAGAGGACCGTTTTAGTGGTTGAATGGTCCTCTTCTAATGAGAATCTGAGATATTTCAGGTTATCGCCAGCGCGTGTGAACAGTCATGATTTTGTGCATATGGGAATGATTGCTTTGATGGGTTGATCGTGTGAAGTGACGTTAAATATAATGACGAAAGTGAAATTTTCACTGTCTAAAGAGTCACGCTAAAAATAATGAGGTCCATTTCTCTACGCGTCACAACTTGTGCTCTTCAACTTCTTGTAACTAAATTTCATCAAGTCACGTGCCAGAGTGAACCGAAGGTTAACCACCTGACTACAGCAAACTGCATGAAGAAAATATATGCGTGGGTGCATCATTAAAAGTAACAAATTGATATTTCTTTAAAGTGAACCATGTGTTTAACTTACCGTGGCAAGTAACTAACTCCAGGACGGCAATAGTTTGCAGACTATTTAAATAAAAGTGGTTTACTTGTTCACAAATAATCTTATATAATGAAATTCTAAATTGCGACTAACGTCTCGATGGAAGATCTGTGGGAAAAATTATTTTAGTCGGCATTCAGTTAACTAAAGCCTTATTGAAGGCGTATGTGACCTAGGCGATGGATCAACGTATCATCAAGAAGAAAGGGAAGACAGACAGGAAAAACATTCACTTTGTGACGATGTAAACTTTGGTGGCTTTAAGATTTCTGGACTAGGGTTAAGTTTTCTAAAAAAATGTACAACAGTAAACGCTTATTTCCGTAAAATATTATCAGTAGAATTGCAAATATCTGACTCAGAGTTGTCTGTTTTCAAAATGACCACTAGATTTGACTTTATGAAACAACTCACACAACTTCATCGAAGTTTGCTATGGAGTTATTTGGACGCTTCCAAAACAATCGGTAGAGCTAGTTAAAGAAAGTGATATTATTCACTTTGGGGCGCCCTTCAGTAACGGAGGAAAATCGTCATTTTTTGTTGAAATTCGTTTTTTATGAAGTTTTCAGTCCAATCGTTTTGTTTGCTTTATTGCAGTTTGAAATGTTTGTTTGGACTGAGTTGAACATTCATGTTTATGAAGTATTCAGCAGAGGGAACACCTAGTATGGATTTAATGAACAAAAGTAATAAACGGTTCCGAAATTCCCACACCATCAATTTATCATCAATTTATCCCATCGGAAACCATAGAGTTGTCATAAGAAGGAACCATAATAAGAATCAGATTACAAGAAATTGCAATTTGAAAACATTTTATTACCGAGGAATAATCCAGCTGTGAACAAAAAAAAATTTTTTATGTGCTGCAGTGTTCATAGTAAAAAATGGACCAATTTTTCAGAAACTGTGAACAGTTGGATGGAACACAAATACTATTTGTAACAATGCCGATGGTTAGACTCATGACACCTGACCTCAGAATACAATTTAATGTTTCAGTTTTTTGTAGTATGGTAGATGGTCCTAAGAACCGGGACTTTCCTCATACGGTGGTCGAAGCTGTACAGTAGTTGGACTAACCTTCAGTGAATTTAAAAAAGGAGTGCAAAAAAGGATTTTTCACAAAATTGCCAAAAGTAATCCGTAATAACCATATATCAGATGTTTATATATCTACGGGAATAAAATCAACTCTCGTGTTTACATTATGCTCAAAATTTAAGTGTCAATTTTCCAATTGCAAGAACGTGCATTCGACCCGGGGAATACCCCTCGCCAATCAGAGAGACACTCTTATGTAGTACAAACAAACTAGTTGAAAAGAACTATGCGTATAAAACTTTCGATAATAATCTAATATGACGCGTCTTACACAGAGTGAAAATTGGTCTTATAACAATCATGAAGCCAGCTCGATTGACAATTAGAAAGGTGGGAAAAATTGTTCCCATTAGCAAAAACAATTCAGCAAATTCGAGAAGCGAGCCAAGATAATTCACTAAAAAAACGGAAAGAAGATGCAAAAGTTATCGATATATTAAAATTGCCAAATCATACAATAAATAAATGTGGGCATAAAAATGGTGGGCCACAAACACCACATAATCGATAATTCAAAATAATCACACAGTTCAATTGTATGGTTGAGAGACATGGGTACAAACAGACAGTCCAGAAATCAACATAAAAAAACAGAACATTCAAAATACAACCCTCTATAAATTCGACTGAAAGACACCCAAAAGAATAGAAGGTCAATTACTTCCAGCAATATGTGATCATCGAGTAGACTTTCAAACATCTCAATCAAATCAGCAGGCAGCAACGAGTTGGACATACTCTAGACAAACCATACACTAAACCAGTGCGATCTGCACGGAGAGTGAAAATGTACAACTGAAAAACAAACTGGTGAAAACCACCCCGCAATTACTCGCTACATGTTAGTGCGTGAAAATCAGAGAACAAGTGGCCCGATGTGAGAACGTCATTTCGAATCTCGTGATTCGGTTGATTGCATGACTCTGAACACGTCTAACAAGAACAGTCATTGCACACACAAGGTTGCATTACCGTATGCTTAGTACCATGTAAGTGCCAACCAGAAAGCTTAATATTATCAAAGAATAGTCCGAATGAACTCACCAGCTGGGACATCCGGGAAATACAATGTCGCCTAACTATTTTCAGAAATGTCTGTCACACAACACATAGATCTCGCACGCACATGTATGAGGTTTGCTTGATGTTCCCAGAATTTATTCAAATCCCGTCGATTACGTTGTCGTTCGACTCCGGTCAACTAGCGTCAGCGGATTTGCGAGCGTGCTTCTAGGCGGAAACAGCAGTCAGGTTCTGGATTCAAATCCCACAAATTCTGAACGTTCACACCAGAGTATGAATTGCATGATGTCTAGAATTTGTTTGTACAAGTGTACCCGTTTCAATTCATTAGGTAGAAAGAGAATACAGTTTTGTTCACCCGGTGATGTGTTTCTCAATTACTATTTGTGAGGTCAGCGCCATCTTACTAGCAACTTACCAGCACATCTGATCATGATTGCTATTTGAACATATCTCCTGGTATAGAGATATCTAGCAATTCAAACCTTCATCTGAGATTCCAAAATCTTTCATTCACAACCGCACAAACTCGTGTAACGCCCCTCTCACGATAATAAGAGTGGGTGTCGAAATGTTGGCGAACGAGTCATGTTGAAGGTACTGTGGAAGGAATTTGCTTACGATGCGGTTGAAATCAACAGGTTGTGGAGGAATTTCGGAGGCGCAATCAAAGCGTGCTTGTGGAGTTATCTAAATGTTTCGAGAAAAGTTTACCACCAGATGAGGTGACCTCTTTGGAGGGGATTTGAAATCCAAGATGCTTCTATCACACTCTCAATCATTCCCTCACGCTTCAATATTCAGTCAAGCAGCGCCTGTTAGATGAGGTCGGCCTCTTCTAATCGGGCGGTATTCCCGATGGCCTTCTCATAGCTGAAATTTGATTTAGCTACAGCTCTGATATATACATATATATATACATATCTCATGGTTGTTGTTTGAATTCTTCCCCATGGACGTATGTCTATATCTGTACTTCTGGGGACAAGGTTTAGTGACTGATTGTCTTCCATCTGCATCCCTGCAATGTTTTGAATGAAGGTTCGTTTTGTGATATTTGACTAGAAACTAAATGAAATACATCCAACCCACTGTTGGACGACGTTTTCGCAGTACATTTTAGGTAACCAAGGTAGATTTTTTGAGAGAGTTCATTAGTCTCCTTTTCATTATCCAAAACGTTTTGTTTACTACGTATGGGTACGTAGGTTTGTCTTCTGCCTTCACTTAGCACAGTTTACTACAGGGAAAACTAATCTTGGTTATGGCCAGGTTTTTTGAGAAAGGTTTAATCATCGGTGCTGACTTTCTTCTGTAATGACTTAATGCATTTCCTCAGTATATCCACAAAATTGTGTTCACACCATTTCGCTAAATAATTTTGTAATAAGTTTTCCTTTCCTTACCGGAAAACTAGGCCGTAAATAGAACAGCGTAGGTTGAAATCAAACTGCTGTTGAATAGCCATATCGAGAATAAATCAAGAATTGCTTCTATTTAAACATGTACAGTTTATTACAAACGTTACATCACAAGTGCCTCCAACATAATCGAAATTTAGGTTTACCGTTCACGTAAACATCTGAAAATGTCTCAGTTGGATCCTGTCAATTTTGTATCTCCCAGGACGCGACGGGTGATTTCTGACTTCGTTGGTCTGTGTCGATTGCAGTGTACACACGTCCGTTTCGAATGTACTTGCACCACGTGCTTCCACACACATGCTGACCTGCTTTCTGGGATCCAAATCTTCAGCTGTCGTTTAGTCATGCCAGTGTTGTCAGGGCTTCTACACGAAAACCGGCAAATAATTGAAAATCTAGCGAGCGCAGATAGTTGTGTCTACAATTACAGACGTGAATCCGAGTTGTGCTGCGAAATAACGCCACGTCAACCTTGTTCTACCTGGGTGTCACGGCGGCTTTTTGGAGTAGTTGTAGCTGAGTCTTGTTATTGTCTGCCTTAAATGAAAACATTTACTTCTGACATAAACTTCATTAAATAATTTACTGCATTCAAACTTGTGTTCAGCTCGCCACTAACCGGCCATGCGGGGTGGTGTTCACGAACATTCTGGGAACGGCTGCTGGTTGTTTGACTGACGATCGCCTTGGGCGTGATTGACTAGGGTCGAGGTGAAGTCAATTTCAAGTAAAATTCTGGCACAACTCTCTGATTCAGGACAGGACTTTTTACAAGGAATAATGCATCTGTCGAGAGAATGAAGATCAGCAACAGCTAATATCCATCCCTTAAAAGAACATAAGTTATTAGCAGTAGTTTACTGCTTCTGTTTCTTGCTCAGACATGTACTTAGACTATGATTTCACCGATCATCTGAAGCATCTCGGCGTGGGTCCTCTTGAGTCATTACACAAAACTGTAACCTACCCATTCTTGATGTGTGAAAGTTTCGCTGGTTTTGCGAACCATCTCCTACTCCGAATGTGTAAAAGAATCCTTCTGGCAGGTAACTTGCTACAAGCCGCAACTTTTGTTGTGCATGCACTATATGTTTTTATTACTAAACCAATTCTTACTTAAGTAGACGAATTCTGCTGATGGATGACCGTACGCGAATGACATACCACTTTGACTAAAGCATTTCCTAATACAGGTAATTATTCGAAAGACAAATTAATGTTTCCTGTCCTTCTGAGTGCTTCACCTCTCACAACTCAATTTTAGACGTTCTATAACAGAAGCCGTTTGCTTTGGTGATGACCAAATGCCGGTACTTGTGTTTCCAGGTGGCTGCTTGAAAAGATGGTGAGCATTTCGAAGAGATTATTAAAATGGAATCGTCCACAAATCTAATCATGAGGTACAGTGTAAGTTGATCATTATTAACTGAAAGTGCACATCCCAGAAACAAGTGTAACTCGTTTACAGTTAGTGTTAATAGACCTTTTCGCATTCGGTGACGATAGGTTTGTAATCGCGCGGATAACATGTTGTCACATGTAACAATCACAAACCTGCGTGGACCGGTGACTATGAAATATTGATTAATTCGTTATGCTTTTTTTGTTGTGTTCGATTGTGAAATTTTCGATGGCATAAATAAGTCTGTTAAATTTTATCTAAAGTAATGCACATTCCTACTAGTTGTATCTTCTGCGAATTTAAGTATGTCCATATCTTCACCAGATGACGATGACGAGTAAGCATTTGCTTATTTCATTTTTTAATCAATGCCCTGCTGCCTGTCACTGTGTGTCCGTCGAAATCATACAGATTTTTTAAGGCACCTTTGATTCGGCTGAATACATGTTCCGATTGATAAAAAAAGGCAGTTCAGTTGATCGTAGAGAAGGCTAACAGATTTGCATAAGCAACGTTCCCGCCCAACCTACAAGGACCAAATCATTGAAAAGAGTGAGTATTTAAGAATCAGTCAAATCAGGTGGCCCACGGCACCTACATGATAGAACAAGTTAGCGTGAAATTCGTTTTCGGTGCGGTCCGGTCTCTACCGTTTAAAACACAACAAAAACAAGGAACATTTTGGCAAACACCTCTAAAGTACGATTTGGTCGTGCACATTAAAACGCAAAAATATAAACACACAAAGCTTCATGTAAATTTCACGATAAACAACGCATTGAAGACTGTTTGATAACTGCGCAATTTTCATAAAATGTACAAAGAAAAAGTCGTTCAACAATGGGCTGGATGTATTTCATTTAATTTCTAGTCAAATATCACAAAACGAACCTTCATTCAAAACATTGCAGGGATGCAGATGGAAGACAATCAGTCACTAAACCTTGTCCCCAGAAGTACAGATATAGACATACGTCCATGGGGAAGAATTCAAACAACAACCATGAGATATGTATATATATATGTATATATCAGAGCTGTAGCTAAATCAAATTTCAGCTATGAGAAGGCCATCGGGAATACCGCCCGATTAGAAGAGGCCGACCTCATCTAACAGGCGCTGCTTGACTGAATATTGAAGCGTGAGGGAATGATTGAGAGTGTGATAGAAGCATCTTGGATTTCAAATCCCCTCCAAAGAGGTCACCTCATCTGGTGGTAAACTTTTCTCGAAACATTTAGATAACTCCACAAGCACGCTTTGATTGCGCCTCCGAAATTCCTCCACAACCTGTTGATTTCAACCGCATCGTAAGCAAATTCCTTCCACAGTACCTTCAACATGACTCGTTCGCCAACATTTCGACACCCACTCTTATTATCGTGAGAGGGGCGTTACACGAGTTTGTGCGGTTGTGAATGAAAGATTTTGGAATCTCAGATGAAGGTTTGAATTGCTAGATATCTCTATACCAGGAGATATGTTCAAATAGCAATCATGATCAGATGTGCTGGTAAGTTGCTAGTAAGATGGCGCTGACCTCACAAATAGTAATTGAGAAACACATCACCGGGTGAACAAAACTGTATTCTCTTTCTACCTAATGAATTGAAACGGGTACACTTGTACAAACAAATTCTAGACATCATGCAATTCATACTCTGGTGTGAACGTTCAGAATTTGTGGGATTTGAATCCAGAACCTGACTGCTGTTTCCGCCTAGAAGCACGCTCGCAAATCCGCTGACGCTAGTTGACCGGAGTCGAACGACAACGTAATCGACGGGATTTGAATAAATTCTGGGAACATCAAGCAAACCTCATACATGTGCGTGCGAGATCTATGTGTTGTGTGACAGACATTTCTGAAAATAGTTAGGCGACATTGTATTTCCCGGATGTCCCAGCTGGTGAGTTCATTCGGACTATTCTTTGATAATATTAAGCTTTCTGGTTGGCACTTACATGGTACTAAGCATACGGTAATGCAACCTTGTGTGTGCAATGACTGTTCTTGTTAGACGTGTTCAGAGTCATGCAATCAACCGAATCACGAGATTCGAAATGACGTTCTCACATCGGGCCACTTGTTCTCTGATTTTCACGCACTAACATGTAGCGAGTAATTGCGGGGTGGTTTTCACCAGTTTGTTTTTCAGTTGTACATTTTCACTCTCCGTGCAGATCGCACTGGTTTAGTGTATGGTTTGTCTAGAGTATGTCCAACTCGTTGCTGCCTGCTGATTTGATTGAGATGTTTGAAAGTCTACTCGATGATCACATATTGCTGGAAGTAATTGACCTTCTATTCTTTTGGGTGTCTTTCAGTCGAATTTATAGAGGGTTGTATTTTGAATGTTCTGTTTTTTTATGTTGATTTCTGGACTGTCTGTTTGTACCCATGTCTCTCAACCATACAATTGAACTGTGTGATTATTTCGCATTATGGTTATTGACGTATTGTTTGCTCTTATCGTTCGTTACATTGAATATTCTTTTCATTAGCAATGAGTTCAAACGTTCTCTGTATTCGCTTGACTCACCATCATTCTATTTGTAAGTTATGGACGAGGACGCTTCATGGTTTTGTCTTATGAGCCAACGGTTGTTTATGCCACAATTTGGTGCTTTCTGTATTGATCTACATTTGTGTTGTAATGGTTCCGCCTCCAACCTTGCCTGTTTACTTTAGTCTATGCTGCAGTAATAATGTATGTATTATGTATGGTTTTTTATACCGGTTCATACAACTTTTTGCATTTTTATCCTACTTTATAAATAATATATTTCATTAAATTCTGTACATCTTCTCGCCAAGTTATGTTCTGTTATTGATAGGAGGTCTCATGTTATTTATCAACGGCCCCAATAATCAGTTTTACTCCTTTACCTTACAGTGCATCGAATTTATGCCGATAATATTTCGCAGTTCAGCTTGCGACACCAACTTTATAAAATATCACGTATACTCGTGAGTGTACTGGAGCTTTTTTAGATGTATTCTCCGTTGCCTTAGACAAACTGTAATAGCAAGGAACAAGCAGTATGCTCCCTTGATCTTTTTCAGACAGAACTGGGTAACTTGTTGCTTAAAACTCATGAACCTAAAACTCGCTTATGTGTATACACCGGTATTCGTCAGACCTGTCTCATCAAAGAAGTGCAGTATCAGTAAATAAGAAAAAACGAATCTTCATTTCGGATTGGACAGGCTGATGAAACCTGGCAGAGATTGCAGATTTTTAACAGTTCCTCAAGTAACGAGAACTCCTTGTCATTAAATGTGTGTACCGAAGTGTTTTTGTAAAGAACGATCTATCGACATTCATATGAGGAGCGCACAGCGTTGAAGAACTAATCAGCAGGCAACAAGCTCACTGATAAAAAAACTGGTATTGTACCGAAACGATCTTTATGTTTTTCACACTACGCCCTAAAAATAGAGTACGTGCATTATCAAATTAGTTCGCACGCAGTGGTCTCATGGGGTTATCTAGCTCATTGAAAAGCAACTACAGGAGAATGGAGAATGGGCAAGTGGACGTCTAAACATAAAATCAACCAGCAATGGGTTTCGTTTGGTGGTCCATTTTTTGGTAAATTAGATTAGACGAATCGAGCACAATGAGGCTTTATTACCAACAAAAACTGTCCAGCGGTTGAACGCTTATTTTGCGCAGTAGGTTAGTTGTGGATACGTGATTAGAAACACCCTCCAAAGGATGAGACTTTGCGACAATCTCACAAGAAATGATAAGATGAGTGAGTTGTTCTCAAAGGTGCGATAAACTGAGGCTATATCAAACTCGACTAATTAACAGAATAGGGCAAAGTCGCTACCATAATATGATCTCCATTGAAAAGACACTGTCCCTAGCTTTCAACTTTCCCTCTAAACCTACCAGTACCTTTAGCTTTGAATGGCTTCAAGGGGCAAAACTTGAACAAGAGGCGACTGTATGTGAGGTTTTATATGAACCAACCTGCAAAACGAAAGGTACATTATTACGTCAGTGCCAGTTAACCAGATTTCTATAATGTTCAGACCATTCATTGTCTTATAATTAACAAATGTGTCATTTTCTCTCCTTCCGTTTACATTTGAACCAGCCAGTATATACTCAGATCTTGTTATTGTTGTAAGTTTATCTAGAATATACTGCCTAACTCCATGTTCACAACCAATTTTGTTTAGCGGTTCACAATTCTACTCCAGGGAAACGTTTTTATGTAGTTAATCGGCCTCACAGTTCATTTGGATACATCCCAGCCGGAAACCTACAGGTCATTTAGTTTGTGTGTTTCTTGATGGATTGAGTTTCTGGCCGTTTATTTTCAAACAAGTCTGTCGGCTGAATCATTTTCCTGTTTCAGTGGGTTTGAGTGATTCATTTTATTACGGTGCTCGACCGTTTTTCGTCTCACTGATTACTCTAGTCTTGGATATAGTACTTATGTTACATGTATTCATCACTCATTCGTCTTCAGTTTGGATTGTCTAATTCACATAATCGTAAGTACTCATAAAGTTTTGGTTATCTTCCTATTGGTATGTATGAAATTTCGAATCGCGATACACATTTGCCATGACATCTGGCAGTACGTCATCATTTAATGTTGCGAACACACATGAGGTTCTTCTGTAAAACCAAAGAAATTACAGAAATTTTCGGCTGACTAATAAGGAGGAGCGTAGTTACCTTCCGCAGTCAGCTTCCAGTAACTCTCACGGTAGGTTTGACATAACATGAACTGTTAACTTGTACTTGTTATTTTAGAAGAGACTCAATTACGAAAAATCTGGACTCCGGCTGGATTCGAACCAGCGACAGAAACAACATGCCCAAATGTGGCAATTGCTCTACCGGCTGAGCCACAAAGCCGTGCCGGAAGCTCAGAAATTTCACATTTGGACCTGGTTACCCTCACAACCTACTGTTTCTTATGAAATCCACCAAATGAACCAGCCGATTGACTAACCAAACAAGATTCCACGATCACAACTCAAGTTGTTTCTGTCACTGAATCGAATCCAGCCGATGTCCAGATTTTTCTCAACTGAATCTCATTTAAATTTTCAAATCTGCCAAACTAATTATCATCAATTCAATGTACTTGTTATGCTAATCCATAGATACTTATGAGGCTGTCAAATAGATATGTGACTCGTGTCACCCACATGTTCCGTTGAGTCAGTTGAGTGGCAGAATGCTGAGTTTCACATCCATTACGGTTGCATTGTGTAACAAATCATAACATTGGTCACTCAGCATTTATAAAATATTCATGCACATTTTTCCAAACGTGTGAAGAGCTGCCCGGCTCACACAGTCTACAAATCAGACTGACAATAAATCTGGCATCACAGACAGAGCAAACAAGTCTCGTTTGATCAGTGCCGTCTAAGTATCAGCAGCAAATTAAGTCATACGTATATTTTAAAGTTTCACTTAAGAATTCAAAAAACCTAGTCTTTTTCAGAAGGCGGATTTTCTGCTGCAGAAACTTGAAAGACCTAGGCAAGTGAGTAAACTATGTATTCACCTTTCGAAAACGTTTGGAATTTTTAACACTCCAGAAATTCACCATATAATTCCTGCCATACTATATTGATACTTGGTCTCATTTGATAGTACATTAGTGTTAAATCGTGAATGTTCACAAATATCGGTGGCCCATATAAAAGCACAGTATATGAGGATTCGTTATTAATACCATTCTCTCCATCATCCCCCATAACGACGTCTGTCTTGTTTTTGCATTCATGCAACATGCTTTGTACAAAAGAAACATTATATGAAACACGTCGCAAGTTCTTTACATGTCAAGGGGTTGATCAAGGATTTGTAAAGCAGTTCTAATTTGAAGTGGAAACCGTTGCCAGCTTGAAATGTTTACTGACCTCTAGGCATTGCATTCACTACACATTTCTATCAATCGCTTTCAGGAACGTATTCCAAAACCGAAGCATATTATTTTATGGTAACAGCTCTGACAGCCCATCACTCCTACTGAATTATGTTACGCATTTCCATCTTGAAAGATAAACTGCGCTTTGTTCCACAATGTAAGCAGCCTATCAGCGCTTGGGTATTCAAATTGTTGTTTTTTGGTTTTCTTAATAATTAGTTCCATTGTGTAACTCTTAATGAATTCCAATTATTAGTAGAGATGGTCTATCAAGTACCGGTCAGATTCAACAACGGTATGGTGGGGTGCTTGAAGTTTGCTGCACCCAGGTACACAAATACGTCAAAACCCGGTAGGTATAAGTTACCCTTACCATACAAGCATGTCGGTTAATAAGCCGTCTAATCGACATTTTGTGCACATGTCAAGTGTGCAGTTCGTTAGCATTTATCTCTCCTCCAAAAGCTCATGGTCATCAGCATAGTTAACCCTGCCTTTCCTGTTTATCATGACATGTATGTGGGTGAGAGACCAACTGACTTAGTATGTATGCTTATTTTACAAATAAAACCTGATGGGTTGCCCGCACTGTTCTATGAAAAATGTAGATTATTGACTTATGAATCAAAAATCACTCTAGTAATTGCTACACATAGTCTTGTAAATGAACCTTGTTTTGATGATTTGTGTGTACTTGATTCGAGCGGACGGTGGCTCAAAAGTTAGTTAACAGGTGTAAAACTCAACTTAATCCATTCAGATGAGAACGCTTGTTTTGGGGGTTGTTATATGGTATATTGGAGGAGAACTGCAACTTTTACGAGTCATTTGTATAAAACACTCTGCACACAAATAAATAAACATCGTCCTAGTATTTCAACAGTAGAATGGGGGCTTTCCAACTGGAGAGTAAAAATCAATCCCAGTTGGAATCACAGTGGCTTCATCATACATTTCGATTACATTTTCTTATTCACTCTACAGAAAAATTGTATTTTTCTTAAAATGTAACAAATAGCCTCGCACTAATACGTTTTGGACTGCCCGACCAGCCGATGTCACTACATGTCCGGATGGCAAAAGTTTATCTGCATTTTGTTTAGGTCGAGTGAATAAATGCAGATTGTGGCAGAAATTACCGCAGCAGAACCCTAAGACTTTAAAAGGAAGTTATCGAAACCTACTTCTCTAGTTACACCCCAGGATCGCAGTACATCATCATTATCCTGCTCCTGAAAATTCAACCAAATGTCAGTGAGGAAATGACCTACTGCAGATTTTCTGTTGAAGTGTAGGTCCTCGAATTCCATTGGGTGTACTCCATCTTTTCTTTACCGGACAGGAGTCGGGACGAAATGCAACGTAATCTGAAGCACATGTCTCACAAAGCAGAAGTTTTATTTGTGTAGGCACAGCACTATTTTATTCGGGATATATGTTAAATGAAACAAATGGTGTGATAGATAACGTTACAATGTAATCCAGTATATTGGCTCAAGAGATGTTAGAGCAAACAGCAACAAGTTCACCCGATAGTTGCTTAACGTATACTTTGAACCACCACCGAATCTTCGCGTTTGGCTTGTTTTATCATAACACATTTTATACTTTTAAAAGTTATGCTGGCACCAGCTTCATTCCTCTAGTTCATCCATAATGTTTCTCCAGGTAACAAAGCTCACATATTCCATTTGGAATGCCTAGTCAAACTGTGTAGCTTTACGAAACTGGAAGATCGTGACAAATGAAAATCACGTTTCAGAACTTGAATAGTCCATCCGGTGACATCCTTCGAATGATGGTGGTTTTCAGTGAAGTTTTCTCTCAGCTCCATTAATTTTCTTTTACGTCAAATGCCATCGATTGGGCTCTGCGTCTGGATACACATAAGTAAAGTCGACAGTCTTACCAGATGTATGTTAGCCTCTATTTAAACGGCTGTCAGCACATTTTGACGTAAGATATAGTCTGACGGTCTTCGCATGCTCGAACACTTGTGTTAACAATTTAAAATCTGCCATTTCGTTCTTATTCAGTGCTGCATAGTGGGACGTAGTGGTGTTAAACACAACTCACTTTTACTGACTCCTTATGTTGGAGACCAGTACGAATGCACAGCAGGTCCCAGGTTACCCACCCCACGAAACCGCCCTCAGATATCTGTTTGATTTGATCTCTCGGTTCACGTGTGTTTATGTCACGTACTGGTTATTCAAAGACTCGTTTAACATAGGCGTCTCGTGCGTGCGTGTTTGGATAGTAAAGAAATACGCACCTATGAGATGATCAAATGATTTCGCGATTTCCCCCGTAAACTCGTTAAGATTAAACGACTTTAAAGATGGGTTTCACTATTGTGAAGTATAGCAAACTCACATTTCTAGAAAAAACCTGACAATGTGGTAAACTGTAACAAAACGTTTTGTAGAATTCTAAGTGACTCCATGGTTTTCTCTCGGAATGCGTTAGAGATATGTCACGATGGCTGCTTAAACTGTACACTTCGTTTCACTTAAAAACTCTCATCGTATGACAGTTTTATTTGTCACAGAGATAGCTACAATGTAACAAAGCTGGTTATTTGAGTTTCAAATCAATCTGTTAAATACTCAATTAATTTTGCACGTATTATAAATCTATTTGTTAGGCCATATAACACAATTTCTAATTCATGGCACGGCTAACTATTATTGCGTTATAGTACGCTTTCAGGATCTAATGCATCTGTTTTGTTACTTCACTTTTCAAATGAACAAGTGATAGAACGCGTACGAGCTTTCAAAATGGTACATTCAAATTCCATCATCCGCCACAATTCAACCAACCAAACAAAAAATCAACCAATCGGCTCCCAACCATAGGATGTTGTTGGGATTCTAGAGGGTGCAACAACACTGGTTGTTCAGTTAAAGATATAGTTTTTAGAAGCCTTTTATGGCAATCTACTTGTGTTCCGGAACATCGTCAAACAAGTTGAAGATTCGTACGATATAATGTTTCGTGCATTCCGATGGCCGGCACACGTAAGATATCATGAGGCATGTGTTTTAGTTTACATCGCAAAAGTCTAGTAAATCATACTGTTAAAAAGGTTTTGATTGGCAATATTACAGAGTGTAACTAGTTTCGTTCATTTTCTGTCCGCAACCTTGACGGAGAACAAAGTACTCAATGCATTTTGGTCAGAAATATTTGCTCTGTTTCTAATTTTAAGAATTTTTACTTGCAGTTGATTAATAGCAACTTTGGTAATTAATAATTTGCCTTAATCGTTACATTAAGGAATATTCTGCTGCTTGTAGAAAATCATTAGCCATTGTTTGACACGGGAACAAATGCCCAATTGAATACAAGCCATCTTAACAGGCAACAACATCATCACTGTTTGCAAGTATATGGCTTGATTCATGATTATAAGTAGCAAATTAATTCCTATTACCAACACATTTCTGGAAATAAATCCCGTGCTTTTTTTAGAGACGAACTGATTGTGAGCTTAGGGCGTATGAATTGGAAAGTCACATGACGTTTGGTACCATAACTTACTACTCACGCACTTGACTTTACAGTCGTTACTAGGAGTAAAGGTTGTTTATCAGTAATCTCTCACGGTTAAAAATTATAACAAACAAGATGGCAAACATGTTGAAACGGATGTCAACCATGTTTCCATTGTCATTCAACTCAGTGGAGATGTCAACAGGATTTTTTTATTCATTGATTAACACAAACCTACAGGCTGATAATTACAGCGGAAACTTCACTTTCGGCATTAACTAGGCTATCTTGAACTAGTTTTCATCTTTATGTGTATGACTACTGATAATTTACATGTCAGAAAATAATACACACATGAGCATACTTTCGCAAAAGTATCCAGCTTCAGTATCTACATGGGCAATTCGAATCGCATTAGTTCGATTATTCAGTACTTATTAGTAACGAAGATAAACAATATTTTCTTCAAAACTACTAAATGGTCCGGATTAGCCACCGTTTTCTGAAAACGTTTCAAGTTAAATAGGATGGAATGAAAAAGTCATTCACTTTCTATGCTGCCTCAGTGAAGCAACATATGCCAGTAAAAAACACAATCCCCAGAAATTGGAAACTCCCACGCAAATAATATTCGGAATTCACATTGAATTATGCATGCTTTAAATATTAACAATCAAAAACGAACTATGCTGTTAACTGTAATTCGTTATTAATTTCTTTTGTGATTGAATGAGTAAGGACCGAGTTTGAAAAATATTTTGTTGACACATTCAAACGATATATGCATTAGATTTTCCAGACGTGACAAACTACAGTTTAACAATACTAATTTATGTTAAAAACATTTACGCGGAATATTTAATTCAGGTATATTTGCGATTTTCTCATCGTTACCTAATGTTTGAGCAAAAGTGAACTGCGAAACAGGAAGCAAACTATTTGTGCGGTTGATACAAAATTGTCAGTATGCGCATAACTTTATACGGAATGTATTCCCTCGGAATTTTACAATTTCTGTTCCCAATTAGGTTTCTACTATTGGTAAGATCACGTGGTGTATGGATTCCAGTTTGCTGAAGCGCATCAAAAAGCAACAGGAATGTAGTTAAAAACTTATAGAGAAATTTGGTAACCGCAGGTTTTTCGTAGACATGAATAATTAGATTGCTTTGCATGATTTTCGACTGTTTTCAGCTAATTCGAACTAGTTTAACAACACATCCACAGCCAAAGATTTTGCATTCCCTTGTCTGTTTTCACTCTGTTCGAATGCCTCCATCGATTGGGACATAAATACGTTACTCTCTAAATTGATCAGTTCTTAGATTTCAACTGCTCGTTGGTTTGCTTGCCAAAATGCACTGAATTAAGACATTTATACTAAATTAGTCTTTACCTATAAGAAAACTGTTTCAGCATATGATGAAAAATGAGTTTATAATATCACACAACTCTGTAATGTTTGAAGAAGCTTCCCAAAATGATGTAAACATCTACATTTTGCTTCCACCCACAAATCAGCACGGACTCTTGTCTGTCCATTTTGATTGATCTTCACTTAGATTGTAGGCCACCACCACAGATTATCTCTATTACTTGTTGGTCCGTCGGTTTAAACAAGGAAGAAAAACTATACACCCTGTGAATGCTTCTCTTTTTGTTGACTAGATAATAAAAACTATTGAGTGACTCATAAAATCAGATGGAAGAATGTGAAATAAAGTTTAGGCAAGTAGAGATAATGCTTGCCGTGTGTGCTTATCAGGATTGAATACTTAAGTGGTATTTTTGGATCTAAGTTAGATAAGTGACCAGTAAGTCTTGTTTCGAGTTTACTCTCCTATACGTGCCTACTCGATAGACGTTCAAACCCCACAACAGGAAACATCGTGACCACAATTTTGTGCAGCATTATCTGATATGAATAGGTTCTTACGATTCTGCATCCTGAAGAATTGGTTCATTATTTTCAGTGTTGACAACAGGTCTGTTGTGCTGCCAAAAAGCGCTGGTTTTGCACACGTACCACAGACGTTTGGTTAGGTTAATGCATTTCTCTTAGTTACCTCCTAGACAAAAGTTAGCGGATTGATTACTTCCTAGATGTGATACTGAAAAACTTGTGGACTCTTCCAATGAATAGTCTGTTTGCCAAGTAATCACCTTCGCTGATCTGTATGTACATTTTCACAATTTTATGCAATTCAGAAGAAAACGTTTCCTGACTCGTTGCCTAACGGGTAAAGAAAGAAAACTTGCTCCACTGAGACCTTACAGGATGAGTTACAGTTAATCCATAATACGTTTCGGGAGAACGGATAACCGAGTCATGTCATATGGATTCCCCGACAAGCCAATAGCATACTCACACTGTCAAGAAGAAACTGCTATTTCTGCAACTTCCAGTCTAAATTGACCTGGCAAGTGAAGCAATCAACCGTCCCCTTTCCCACTCGATAAGATAACCTTCGGAAACAATAACGTAACGAAGCTTGTTCATTAATTATACAGCTTTACTCTAAGACATGAGTGACTTCACAACTATTCCATGTCCGTGTACTCATTCTCCTGCTGTTGCATGACGACATATGTATGTCTCACAACGAGGTGTGCATCTAGATGGACCGAGTAACAGCATCCGCCTTGGCTTGAGTGAAACTAACAAAACCATCACTAGTGCAACCGCATTAAACTTGGGGGTCTCAAAACGTGAATTCTGCACCAAAACTGACTTTTGCACCATTTACCAGGTCCAATCACTTCACCCAAACTAGTTCAGAAGGGCATACTAGCCACAGGTGGATCGAACGTCACTCAAATGTATATGATCCGGTTCTGCACTGCGGGAAGAAATTCATGCGAGGCATGTAATTTCCATGACCACCATCGGATCGCTTATCATCTGATACCGGGTCGGTTTATCGATATAAATTTGTTGATATGACAAAAATTTAGAACTTAAACCTCTCTGTAATAACCTAACGATGAGCATTCGATAGTTTGATTTTGAAACCTGTTGCTATTCAGTCACTTAGATTTGCGTTCTGTTTGATATAAACACCAATTTGACGGTAGCTGTAACTGCGCAGACCCAACGAAGATTTACGGAACTCATATTTTAATTGTCTCTATCCTTCTGTAACTCAAAGTTTAGTCCACCGATTTCAATCTTTAATGGTTTACTGCTTCTTGAGATTTAAAGATAAAAGTTCGTCAAGAGAATTGTAAATGCTTGGACTATTTTTCAATTATCTTCCCGTGCAATTATCTTGTAGTTGAGATTGATTACGTCAGCTACACTACGGTTTAGATACCCTATTAAAACTATATGGTAAGCGCATTGACCTCAGTGTAGATATCTCATTGCATACTTTCGGACAGGATGCAAATTTAATTTATTTGCATTGATGCTCACTAGAAGAAGCAGTCACATTTCAAGCCCGTAGCTGCTAGTTAGCACAGATCAAACAACGAACATGCATGAGTATACACACGTTTACCATAATTAATGATCGGTTATCTACTTGCCTTTCTAAAGGGTTTTATCTCTCATTTTTGTCTCTTCTGTCTTGGTAGTGTTGAATGTTTCAACACATAGAAGCAATGCACAATATAACTTAAATAGATCAACCGAGAGAATGCTTGGAGTAAACACTTGTAGACCGCTGTTCACATTGATCAGTTAGTACTGTTTGCCAGCTATGCACAGCACAGCGCGCTTCACAAAATATGAGAAACACGGTAAAACCAAATTGTACTTTTTAACTGTCTCCCCCGCTTTCTTCCTGTATTGTTTTGTGTAATAGGGTGCATTTTCGAAATCCACTAGATAATTATGCCTAGTGATCGGTGACACTCAGAAAACCGGTCCATTGATTCCAACGACTAATGTCAGGAAACATAAACCACGGATAATTCAATAATTGGACGGTACACAACTTCAGAAATATGCAAATGCTGCTTTTGATCACACGCATTATCCTCTGTTTAGCAGAGAATTAATGAAGCAGTGCGACAAGGATGAGGATAGAACTAAACTACTCATTAGTAGCCAGGCGGATATTAACATGAGGCAATAGAAATACTCCGGAAACCGTACAGGAACTAATTCTTGAGAGCTGTCAACCAAGAAGTGGAATTTCCTACGTATGACGCTCTGACTGTCAGCTATCTTTTCTCTAGATTATTATCATTTGCAACTGAAAAACCCCCCTCTCTTTTGTCGTTGAATCGTCTGTTGCCTGGTTAAAATCAACGAACAGAAAACTTTTTGGCGATTCATGTGCTTCAGTTACAGCTGTCTTATTCGGACTCAGTCAAGACGCGTCCCAAAAGAAACACAAAGCCTAATTTGTCCTGAAAACTTGAGAAGCTAATGACAATTGAGAAAATACATGGAACAGTTTACCTCTTTTGTACCACGAAACCGTGCGAATGTGCTGTACTTATGATTCATGAAGTATCGCCACGTACATCAGCCGATGGCATCAGTGTGTGTTATTAAAATACTGCGATTGACACCTTTGACTTTAAAATGACTACAGTTCCGATACACATGTGTTTATTTTTACACTTCTGCTTGCTTTAATATTCTTTGCTGTCTACTGGGGGAGGGGCTGTAGGTAGAAAATGCTCGGTTAAACGTTGTTGAGTCCAACTGTCTCTAGAATGTCAGAACACGAAAAGGAACACTGAACTTTTGTTCGGCCTAAACACACAATATTTTCTACGCCAACGGAGGACAAAACAATGAAACTTAGGAACAACTAGAGGGAACCCTACACTTGTTGACCGATTGGGCGACCGGAAACAAGCAACCATTAAATATAGAGCAAAGCACAACTGCAGACGCACATATACACACAACCGGCAAAATGTCACCACGTCCTGTTGATCGGAGAACACAGCAGCTCCCAAGCACCCAGTAGCGTATTGTTAAACCACTTTCGAATTTGCGAGGCAGACCGTCATATGTACGTCCTACTAAAGCTTCATTAGTCGACGGTGTGTGTAATGTGTTGAACACCCCTCATACTCAATTGCAACTGTCGCATACGCACCAGATTTATTTGCGATGAATAAACTTGGGCTTGATTAATATTCTTGCTTAGAATCCATTACTAATTCATTTCTTTCTATATTCTTAAACATAGATCAACGTTCACGATTTGATCATGGCAAGGCTAAGAACCACTCACAAGCTGTATTGTTAATTATCTGAATGGACTGACCCCAACGTTTGGTTGATTATGAAAGTAGCTATCAGTTTCGAGTTTTACCCGGTAATCTTCTCACGTTTAGCCTCGGAACTTTGTAGTAATCCGTTTGGTTGAATTACCATCTACAGAACATCTTTACCTCTGTGCACTGGAGAAGTTCATGCGTTGTCGAACTAACCGGATTGTGTTTAGTTAATTTCAGGACGTAAAACGATTGTTTAATCGCAGTGAATAAGAAAGTCCAACGTATTTTTCGTTGTTTGAGACGTTAGTGGTCTGGTAACCAAACAAAAAATACTTGATTCATTCTCATTGATTGACATCCCTTATAAATAATTATAATTTGATTTACTGAATAAAAATTCTGAGTCTTTTATCAAGCCAACATCCTACGTATGCCTCATTATAAGAGAAATTGATCTTAAAAAGCATTGATCAATTACAAATTGCGAACACGCCTCGGTATATTAGCTGTACTCATTAGTTTTTTCCAGTTGATAAGCACGCGAACGGTTTCGTGTGCAACCTGCTAACGATGCAAACGAATTCTTGAAATTTCATCATTAGTCATACACAATTCAAGTGAATCTGAACAGTCGACTGAGTTGAGTATCATACGAGCGATCAATAAGTCTTGCCAAGCTTTGGTACACTGAACTGAATTTTAAACATTCCACTGGTATGAGTAACGTTCGTATGGACTCGGAACGTTTCACTAGCTATTTTTCTCCATGAGCACATAAGACAAATTGAAAAAAATGACAAAATTTCAATTTGTATGAAGCTCACCGGTGATCATCTCAGCCACGATACAACCTAGGCTCCACATATCGATCGGTGTGCCATACTCCATACCAAGAATGATCTCTGGTGCACGATAGAAACGCGATTGGATGTATGTGTAGATACGTTTGTCCAAATAACAGCTCGATCCAAAATCGATTACTTTGATTGAACATCGTGCACTTCGGCGGAGTAGAATGTTTTCAGGCTTCAAGTCACAATGAATGATATTGTTTCTGGACGTGAAAATGAAATAGATGAAGAAGTGGATCAATTTTAATTCATTTTCTGCGCCATTTATTCATAACTTGCTTCTCGTTCTTAAGATCGAACTCTTTCGTTAAACAAGGTGTTGCGTACACGGCTGTAATTAAATCTATTGCTGTGAAGCGTTAATTTATGTGACTTCAAATTTCCAATGTTAAGAAGTAACAAACAAATATACATTTGTGCGATATTCTTTCTGCTAAGTTAAGCTCCCGCAAAACAAATCTTTTTGTTTCTCCAAATAATCGGATAACCTGATTTAAATATTGTGATTATTTATTAGTTGTTCAAGTTTTCTGTCGGCAATATGCGCCGTTAAAATGCGGCGAGGTTTAGATGCACGATCGGTAGAACAGAGCTGGACTAATTGAGTTACCACTTAGGTCTGAAAAGCTTAAATCAGTAAATTTGTGCATAGCTAAGCGTACACCGGTCAGGGGTGTCCTTGATGGGTGGTATCCACCATCTATGCGAGAATTATGTGTTAAATTTCGACAATCAGAAATTTCTGCATGTATCTTTAGCAATTTTTTCAGAGTAGTATTGGTGGATACTTTGCAATACCATCTTTCAAGTTATGGATTGTACCATAGGTATAAACAATTGTTGTGTTGGCAATAAGTCGAAACCAAGATACAGTTTACTATCGTGTCAATTAGGGTTGATTGTTAGTTTTTTTCGTTTGCAGATAAACGTTCAGTAAGTTTCATCTGTTTCAGCCGGTTTTCTCCCAAAGCTTTCTGTTTCCCACGGGTATTAACCAACTTTCATGAGCACTTCTGTCTTGATGGCTAAAGTAGGAGGTTGACCTGAGCCTTCGTTCCTCGTCTTTTAAATAATCGAAATGCATAAGAGAACTCTCAGTTGTTCACCAACCTCATCCAATATGTAACTGGTTATAATCGGACGACAAGCGATCAGTGGAACGGAACTTTCGATTTGTGCTATTAGACAAACAGACGGGATTAAAAATATGAAGGGCAGGCAACAGAAAACTATTGATTACAAGCAAAACATATTAACAGTCAACAAGCAAACTAGGTCGACTGATGCCTTGGTTTGAAGTGACATAATTATCACAGTGTGAACTTCTACACACTGGAAGGAATGGCCCGTTATTGTTGGGGTTGAGTCTGTCCTGTTATTGCCATGAAGAAATTACCACTGCCACGAAAGAGATCCCTTACTATGGGTTGTTCTTTGTTTAGAAGTTTCCTGAACTAAACGACTTAATCCATTTTTATCTTACTCAAGGTTTGCAATGATACTTATGGAATTTTAATCCCCAGGGTAAGGCGTAGCTATCGGAAACTGTTGGTATAATTGGTGTTTATATAACTGTTAGCAGAGAAAGGCTCCAAAATAGGTCACTTTTGATCAAGCCACGAAGGCTTCATGGGGGTTTGTCGCTTTGCCCATCTTACTGTTTCTGCATAAATATGAGTTAACTGTTCTGACTGTGTCCTCCACACCACTGAAAGTAAACAACACTTACAGCTGGTCCGGAGTAAGAACTGTGGCACTACCAGTAAACAGTTCAACTTATAGAACAACTACTGTTCTGATGCACATCAGAGTTTATCGATCACCTAATTGGAGGTCGTCTTACAAAACACTAGATGAAAAACTTCTCGGAGTAGGTAGAACCTCAGTAGGTTTTTTGCTTCCAGAATATCACAGCAACCGTAAGAGTCTGAAATGATTCAACCTACGGCTTTTCGTTTCCAAATGATCAATTTGATTCAAATTATGCTACCCTTTCCTAGCCAAGTGATTATGCAAACTTTATGGAGTACGCTTATGCTTACCGCTTAATACGGGACGTTTCCGAAAGATTCTAAACAGTTTTGCTTGATTTTTGATGCAACATAAAGAGCATATCTATAAAATTGTTGGCAACTTCAGATTGGGCTTATTTATGTTCCTTGCTTCTGTAGACTTATCAGGGTGTTCCACTCATACATAGGGTATTGCAGGTGGAAACCCTATACCATGCTTATTGGCCTGTTGACAAGTACTCATTTACTGTTACAAACTTCGTGCACATTAATTTAAACTGGCTTTTTAAAAACAAACCCACATGTCAATTCGAAATTTTCTTTGAGAATACACTGATCTCTACAAAAATGACGTCAAAGCTACTCTGCGGTTACTAAGCCAATATTCAGTGATTAACTGTCAGACTCTAGCTTCATGGCGTACTTTCATGTGTTTAAGTTTCTGAGATGAAAAGAAAAAGGAAGTTGGAGGTTAGAAGCATACAAATTAAATACTACCTCACGAATGAAAATCGCAACACAATTACACACATCTGATTTGGTTGTATCAGACACGTTTGCGTTATCAGCCAGTAATAGCAGCAACCTCAGCGTTGTATTGTTTCTATAGTTTGCTGGTCTCAGAATTTTGAAAATATACCAGCTACGTACACGTCACTTACAAAGTAAACATGATGCAAGGGACATAATTTAATTAATCAGTGTAAACATTCCTAAAGAAATGATGCTTCAGTCGAAAAAGTATGATAAACCTCAGTCACTCGTCAAACCACATTGTGTTTAGCTCGTTACTAGATTGGTTTCACTAACATAGTTTAATTGTAAAATGCACTACTAGCCGGCTTTGAATATAAATTTGAACTGCTGGTCACTAACTACTGGACGCACCTCAGGAATAAAGCAGCACGTTTAACGTTAACCGTATAGCCAAATCGCTCGAAGGTAGGTTCCGCTATTCTCGGCTAGATTTAGGGACCACCTGTATACATATCACAGGTGTGGGATCCTAACTGCAAAATAATTCCTTCAACATCTCTACCAAAATTACATGCGTTCTCTCGAACCCAGATATTCACCAAACATTTTTGTGAAAGCTTACAGACACGCAGTGTATGATAATCTTGTTTTCATGAAGCCCGATTTGATTGTGCCTCAAACCGTTCTTCATCAGTCAGTCAGCTTTTGTGTGTTATATTTTTCAGTTTGTTGTCAAATTTTGATTCTCTGATTACTTCTACACTGACTAGAATGTGTTTTTCTGAGTTTCACTTACGCGGAGAGCGAAAATCACGCGTGCCTCCATACAGTCGCAGAATGTTTGATTTTTCCGACAAAACTGCCTACATAACTTTGAGATGTATACATCAGAGGTCATCTAATCACTACTACGCTATCTAATCAAACTCATTTCCAGATTACAGACTTATATCCCATTTTTTAAAAAGTAATTTTATAATTCAAGCTATTGAATAGTCACACCAATATCATAAATGTTACTCACTTACGATTTGTGAAACGACGTGAGACTTGATAATTATTATCGGCTACATAAATACTGTGAACCTTACGCTATCAAATGACTGCTATAACAAGACCGGAAATTAGTCGATATGTAAGTCGCAGTCATTTCTTGATTTTGCAGACGATTATCGTAAAGGTTTTCGGAAAATCACTAGATGAGCTTGCTTACTTAGCCAACGGAATCTCTATAACCAACGCCAACTCAATGATTCGTTCATCCTTAACTGTTGTCCATAACACCGACGGACATTTGAATCAACATAGTGACTGTTGGTCTGAGCACTATTCAGGCTGCCTATATATCATGCGTCGGAAACAGAGATACGGCACGTTTTCAATGGTGTATTGCCTCGGTAAACAAATTGCTATAGCGACCTTTATGAAAATAACTCAACAATGGTTTGCTGCAAATTTGACCAAAACCCAGGAAGGCGAACATTTCATTATTCTTCGAAGTACCATACTGCCAATAAAACATCCGCAGGTATACGAAATCAGTCATAAGAGTGACAGATATTAGATACTGTTACAAGTTGCAGTTTGTCACTTTTTGACCGGCCACGTAACTAAACATTCTGAGAAGGAGGAGCAAACCGATGTCCATCTCAGCAGGCTACCTATTACTAATCTGACCACCATAATACTAACATGTCTTATGCCACAATGTTTAAGAATATTGATCTATGATTAAATTACTTCGTTACAATCCAAAATCCGAACAAAGTTCACAGCCAGCCGACAATGTGCATGAGTTACGACCGTAAATACGACCATTTAACGTAGCACTACGTCCATCAATAAAAGAACTCCCCGATTGGTTCGTTCCAGAGTGGTTGGTTGATTATGTTTGTCAACAACATTATGAATAGCATGTAACCATAACCAACAAATGAACGTCAGTATAAGGACGGGCATTAATTGGAGCAAAGCTATTAAAATGAAACTTTAAACAACCTTCGTTATTCCCGCAATCTCTCCGGAAAATATTTTTGTGTGCAGGAGACTTCATCTCTCAGTTCTGCATGGATAATCAGTGCCTCTTTACAACTACGCTCATGTTTGATCCTATTTACTCTTGTTTTTTGCTTAAAAGTAGCTCGGTAAATTTATTATTCCAGAGCAGACTTTTCTGTAAAACAACTTAAATTCATCTGAATTCGAATCATTATTGGCAGCAGTATTCTTAGACACAACAAACGCCCTACCGGTTGAGGTACTCTACAACGCCGGGAGCTCAGAACTTTGAAGGACGTTTCTTTAGTTTGAGGGGAAAGTAGATTTTTGTGTGAAATTTATCAACCTTCAGCCGGTATATTTGAAACTTCAAAGTAACCGTCAAAACTGATACATCTAACACTCCTTTACTTTGAAATGAAAATCTGAACAGGATACCTTACATCGAAACACTTTAATTTGCGTTAAAAACTATAATCGTGAAATTTTACAACTGGCCGCAAAATTGTGAAAAATTTAAAATAGTTTAATCTGAAGATGTTGAAATTCCAATTAGACGGAGCCCAGAATGTGAACACGTCTGTCACTTTTGTTAAGAGTGACTCGAAACATTCATTGATTCAAACATTTGTGTATTAGATGACGTTATAGTAAATTTATTGTACACTCGCAGTTATACACTTTGTGACAAGTTACGGCCTCGACTGTTATCTTCTGAGAAGTATGGATGTCACAAGAGTCTAAACATTTATAAAATACCTTCCGAACAGAAAATATATTATTCTACTGAGTGTGCTTGAAGACGTGTCATAGCCTAATAGTAGTGAGTTTTGCCAAGCTATTTACACACAGGAGGGGATGTCCACCAAATCTCTGAATGTTGAGATCAGTTTAAGGTAGCAAAAGTTAGGGGAATTCGTATTCGTCTTTTGAGATAGGATACAAAATGTTTTAGGAGAACCAGTTGTAAAACGCTTTGGCCCCGCCGGTGCTCGGGCCGGCAAAAGAAACAGCATACCCAAACGCTGTGAACGTTCTACATGTCTAGCCGCGGACCTACATAATAACTCAGAACATTGACATTTGTGCTCAGTTGTTTGTGTGTCCAAATGTCTCAAGTGGAACCTAACAAACTATCCAGGGGTTGGAGCACACTGACACCATTTTTCAAACAGTCTACGCCGAGATACATCACTGCCCATTGGTGAGAGATAAAACTGTAATAGAGGTAAGTACTTCAGTGTATTTATTTAGGTCGGTGGTTCCCTTCTAATTTGATTAACCTGTCGAACTGCTTATCGGAAACACTAGTCAGTATGCAGAATAGAAGAGGGTTGCTGCAACACTTGTGATGTTGTCGACTGTCGAACACCTGGTTGTGATAAACTCCGGACTGTGAGACTGTCAAGTTCTGTCCAGTCATTGATTAGTGCGCACTGGTTCCCGGGTTTGAGCGTATAGCTTATGCATAAAATGATTTGCTTTAAATATTTGGAATAAAGGTGGTTTTAGTTTTCCCGCAGTGGTCCCGCATTATTCCCGCAGTATTCCCGGTGGAACAGTATAAAAAAACACTATGGTTACGTATGTTTAGATTAACCACTTTCTTGGCCTACAAGTCCTTAATTAATTTTCAACTGAGTAAATCGCATCTCGGCTAAGCTAATACGTCTGAGGTATATAATTTATGCATTCTGAGAGACAGGTACGATTATTGATGTGTTTCGCAGGACCCCTTCGTCATAATTAGTCACCTCTTTAACTTGACGCCTGACAGCAAGAAGTTAAACTGGCCTGAATGTTGAGCTTAGATTTTTTAATAAACTGAGTCCGGGCGGCCGTTCACTAGCAAATGAAAACTAACTACTTCAAGATCATGTATGGTGAACCTCCCACAAGATATGTTCTTAGACCTGACGGTATAACTGGGCAACGATGTAGTTCGAATGATACCGTGAGACCTGGTGTCGCAGGTTTGACTTTGGACGGTTTGAGCAGTTTTGGCTGAAGTACAACATCAACTTTAACATAAGTGTATCATTAAAATCATATAAACAGCTATAGTTTGAAGAGTAAAATGATGATTATGATGTTTACTTTGTACAGTATCCGGTTTACAGACTTGATCATATAACAGCAAAGTGCCTATACCCTGCATATAAACGCCTGAGTTGCCAATGGTACCAATACAACTTCTCTAGTGCCACTTCATGTAGAATGTTCTCATTGCCCCATTTCATCTGTTTTTTTTACTTGATAAAAATTGCCTTCTCTCATTGAAGACATTCACCTCATTTAACCCAGATGACCGCCATATCTTAGGTTACCAATCAAGTGGCGTAACTCCAAGCCAAGAAAAAGAAGATGACCTACAATTCGTGAATCATTTTCATTTTCCGCCGACAACTGCTGAATTAACTGCTTTGTATTATCGTCACAAAAGTAGTAAATCACTAAACAGTGCATGGTCTGATAGACAATTTGGCTAGAATTGATTAGGCACATTTTAAACACATGATTGAGTACATTTATACGGCTTGTGTAAGTAGAATTTTTCAGCTACTGTATTTCGAACTCTCCCTAAACTTATCAGTGATTATCCACAAAAATCATCTGATGCCTGTTATAGAATAAAAACGTCAAAGATCCTGACACTGTTGTCTATTAAAGGCCTTAAATGAAAACCCCTAGATCGTGATCACACAACTTTGACTCTTGTGTGTGCTACACCTTTGATACAAAGGAGATTTTCTTAATGACTTTGGAAAAGAATACTGGGAATACACATGAACATAACAAACGCTGAAGTACTTTTTTGTCCCTGCAAACTGAAACTGAGGTCCGGTTTCATGATTCGGAAGAGATTTTAACATAAGTTTGATAACATGCTGTCATCAATCTTACTAATTTGCAGTCAGTTGTTTGATTCACACATCAAATACTGTAATATGACCGTATAGAAATCCGCTAGAAGTTTACATTTCTGCCACAGTACTATCGCTGTTAACTGGCGTGATTGTCTCTAGGGTTTACTGCAAAACAACCTGGGCAAACAGTAATGATGTCGTCAAGAGAGGTGACAAGAAGACAGAATCTCCATCAAAGTCACGGTAAGTTAGACGCACTCGTGTTGACGAGTAGTGTGGTCGTTAATTATGAATTATGGATATTCGCCTCCAGGATGTTGTGGAAACGTACTTTGCACTATTTATGTGAATATGACCGCGCGTCTACAGAGGATATCTCGGTCGTGTTTAGCGTCTCAACGGTTTTCTCATGAAAGCGTGATCGGCTTTCGAATCCGACCGTAAAAATAGCATACGCTACGAGCGAGCTCTAACAAGAGCAGTACTCGAGTACAGTGTTTTGTGTCAAAAGGAGCTAACTGATAAATGCATCAGAATGCAATAACTTCAAACTGATGGTGGCGTTTGATCTGTACCTCACATTGTTGGATTTATGAGATAAGCCCCAGCTTAATAACTAGGCCTTTAGTGAACTGGCTTAACTTTCAGTAAGCCGCTGCTGAAGCCCATCGGATAAGATTAAACTCCTCTCTTGAAATTATTGATGTAAGGATTTTTCTTATTGTAAACTGCGTAAGGACAGTGTAGTGAGTAATACGGAATACTAAGTGGGGGAAACTTATGACGTCAAATTTAGCCTATCTACATATTTTCGGCCAAGTTGTAGAAAGACTCGATGGACAACTCCATTCTGAAGCTTTCTCTGAAGTTCATAATTGTATTGGATACTCTCACATACATACAGTCGCTTCGCAATTTATTTTAAAATGACAATCGTTGAACGTTTTTGAACACAGGCTATTAACTGAGTAACGCCGTATACGATATGAACTCATTCAGGAAGGCTAACAATCTTAGGACAATTTTCAGAAAGCCGTAGGTGTCTGGGGTAAGACAAACTTTTACCATTAAAGCTATTCGAAACATCTTTCACTCACTAGCAGACAATCTTCCATTACCTAGTAGTTCATAACTTTGAGGATTTTTTGGCTTAATTCTGAGGTTAAAACAGGCAAACTTCTATCCGAGCAAATCCTTTCTAATGGGGTCCGTACACGCTGCAAAGTGTTATCTAAACCGTTCGAGGTATTCAAAACTCACCGCGTTAAGCACAAGTGGAAGTCACCCTGAGCTAGAATTCTCTCCATCAGCTCCTATAGATGGTCAGATTCTGGACAGTTTGTGCTTGGTTGATTTTGCTGTTGATTAACTGTAAGTCTGCATAGATGTATTTTGTTGTCTGCCAGTAAATTTCCTGATTTCAGCAGTGTTCTGTGTCAGCTAATTTGCATTTCGCTTGCCAGTGCCTTGCCGCCCACTAATTTTGCCTCCTCTCGGTCTTTCATCCTTTACATCTATGAACCATTTGGCGAGTGCCAGTTTCCGAGTAGCTTACGGTTTTTGTTCTTTTTACCTCCCGTAAAAACATGTTCTGTGAAACTATAAAGCAACTACCGCCCTCTTCCAAGAAAGCGATCCAAAAGAACGCACACAGCGGTCTGTACTGCAATTTTCTTGCAAATTCTGTGGTGTTTGTAGTTCAACATTTTAAACCTTCGGCCTCAAATAAAAGCAAGAAGACATATTACAACGACAGCTTTCTGGTTCTTATATTTCGGGTCAGCCTTCGAAGGGCTCCACCTCTGGTTCGCCATTAATGAACGATGCAAATTATCGCGAATCATCTTAACATGATTGACTTAAACGCAGACAACTGGGTGTTACTATTAACAGTCAGGTATGAATATGTGTTCATGGCAAAGATAATTTTGTGAAGTCTACCACGAATTAAATCTGCAGTGGTACACCTCAAGGTATATACCTGAGCTTTCCACAAGCCAATAGACGTGCATTTAATGAGACCAGTCACTTTAAGGGGTGGTAAAGAGTATTCGTACTAAACAGCCCCTCTTGGAGACGAACGCTGCCTGGTCTGACAACTCAACTCATTAGTCGGAAACCAGCCCATTATTCAATCGGCTCTCCACAAAAGCTAATCATCAAAAGCCTACAGAATTTAGATGAGGCAAAATAGTGAACATTTTGGGCTTTGGCTATATTCAACCCAGCAACAGGATTGGCACGTCTAAACATGGCAAAGATCTCGCCAGATGAGCTACGAAATCGAGTTGAGAACTCAGAAATTTCATTGTCGAAATCGGTAGTTTACTCATCCAACTGCCGCACATGGAATCCACAACGTTTGCGGTACAGTAACTAGCCATCAACTTACCATTCACTTTTAAGTAGCTCATCTTAGTCGCAAGCTCTTGGGGTTGCGTGATGACTAGCGAGAATCAGAATCAGCAATGGTTAGCGTGAGAGTTTGAGTGAAGATTCGAACACTGTTTACAAAGCTCTCTCTCACCCTCTGATGAGATCCGGGTGAGCGTCTTCTAGTTTAAAGACTAACTGCAGAATTAGCCAATCGATTTAAACCTGTCGGAAAGACGAAGGTACATAGTTAAGGGAATTAACTCACAAACCGGATCATATGTTCATTCTATCGGTGTAGGGGGTGCTAACGGGACACAACAAAGTCAAAAACACCGTCTATCACCACGCTCATGGCCACTCAGACCAAATGTTCACAGACTGCCACAGACTACTAATAATTTCTAATACGATCAAAACTCGTATTTGCAACTGATGCTTGCACAACAAAAAAATGAGTTGTTTAATCATCTAAGCTTTGAGTAAACGTGGGTGGTGTTCGATTTTTTAACAACATTATGCATTTTGAAATTAAACATTGGAAAGGGTTAAAATATAATATGATTTCATCATGTATCGTCAGTGCACTGTGCCAAAGATAGCTTAACCTAATCAGTTGTTCC